>JAJQKJ010000878.1:0-142399 GCA_029574335.1 Rana kukunoris
TTCTATTGTCTGTGATAATCTGTAAATTTTTTCCTCAGGCAACCTGAACTCCATGCTGATGGAGTCGATAAATATGCCTAGAAATTCAATCCGCGAGGTTGGGAAGACTGTTTTATCCTGCGCTAAAGGGACCCGAAATGACTGCACACTTTCTGAAATGTGGATAAACAGGTTGGCACAACTGTCTGAGCCCCTTGGTCCCAAAAATAGAAATCATCTAAATAATGGATTAAATGATCGGAACCTGCCACCTTTAGTGACACCCATTCCAAAAAGGTTGAGAACGCCTCAAAATAAAAGCAAGAAATCGAAACAGCCCATGGGTAGCGTTTTATCAAAATAAAACTGGTCTTCGAAATAAATGCCCAAGGAATTAAAACCCGCGATGGGTCCAGTGGGGAGGAGCCGAAAGGCTGACTGGATGTCTGCTTTGGACATCAGCGCACCACCGCCTAGCGTGCGGAGTTTCGTCATTGCCGCATCAAATGAAGCGTATGATACTGATATATCATCCGTGGTAATTTGATCGTTCAATGAGCTGCCGAACGGGAAAGATAGATGGTGAATTAAACGAAACTCAAAAGGTTCCTTCTTCGGGACTAAACCTAGGGGGGAAATCCTAAAGTCAGAAAAGGGGGGGTGGTCAAAAGGACCCTCCATCCTCCCCGCTCTAACTTCTTTTAATAGTTTTGCTTTTACTACCCACGGAGCGTCATTAACAGATTTCAGGTTATCTACAATAGCACAACCTCTTCCCTCAAAACTAGGTATAAGGAAACCTTCGGAGAATCCCCTAATTAGCAGGGAAGCCATCCGCTGGTTTGGGTACATTTGCAACCAGGGGAGCATGTTTGGGAGACTCACCGGGGGTAACCGCTCTTCGGAAATCCCTCTCTTGGGTTGGACTGTAATTTCCGAAAGCATTTTGCCACAGGTGACTTCCTGAACAAAAGGCGCAATCATGTCTATATTTACAGGAACTCCCCCATTTACATACAGAATCATTAAAAGCGAAGCATAGGCCTCTCTTTGTAAGCCCCCCCGGGAGAGGGTTGAGGGTTTGTAACTGCATTAAGGCGAACAAAAGGCTGTTTCTGTGGCAAGAATAAATTTAGCCACAGCCCCACGTCCTTGGGCCCCCATTGCAGCGAGGGCTGTACTGCCAATTTTTGTCTAAATGCTTCGTCGTACATTAGCCAAGCTAAGCCATTGAAACTCCTGTATGCCTCCAGAATTATATCTATGTGCTGAAATAGCCGAGGACTCTCCTCAGGGTAACGCTCACATAAAATACTTGCATAAATAACGAAAGCCTGCAACCAAACGTAAAAT
This sequence comes from Rana kukunoris, assembly GCA_029574335.1. Lineage (NCBI taxonomy): Eukaryota > Metazoa > Chordata > Amphibia > Anura > Ranidae > Rana > Rana kukunoris. The sequence goes on from JAJQKJ010000878.1 coordinate 1,333, forward strand.
GATTTAATCACCGGCTTTCTATCCTCAGGCTTTTCCTCCCTCTTTTCCAACCTTAAATTATCCCTAGTGGGAGGGAGAATGGTACAAAAATCAATATATTCTTTGCTCCATATCTTCTCTTTGATGCTTGCAGGTAAGTGAAAGCCCAAAGGTGACAAAAAACAAGGCATACACTCTTTAGCATTGCTATCAGGCAGGTTTTTAAATGAAACATCCTTTACTATTCCACCTAAATGCTGGGCCGTGGGAGGAGGATCACTTGCCCAGACTCCTGCCTCACTGCACAAGCTAGGTTGAGACATATTACTTCTCATTACCGCTATTAATTGCTCTATAGAAGCAGATAAATTAGACAGCTGTGATGCTGCTGTGTTGCACTCACCCTCCGCTCCCTGAGCAAGAAGAGCTCCAGGGGCTGCTGATGGCATGTCGCATCGAACCGGAATCATGCTGGGTTGCTGAGTATGTGCGCTTTGTGCAGCAGGGCTGTGTCTGTCCCCTCTGCGTGGCGCCTGGTTGCTTGCCTGCGCGCCGTCTTGCGGTGACACCTTTCTTGCTGAGGCTGCAGGACTCTTGCCCCTTCCGACCTTTCCCCACCGGGGGCACTGCTGGGGCTGGGTGCTTGTACCTAGAAGACAAAAGGGGAGATTTTCGGCCCACGCTGCTGGCTCTGGGAGGTGTGGGGGGAGGGCTACCCTTCTGGGCACACCTCCGCTTGCTTGATCTCCTGGCGAATCCGTCCTCTTCACCCGCGTCATCAGACCTCGCGACCGTAGGCGTGCCCCACGTGGAGCACCTACCATCTGCTGACATAGCAGGCTGGAGATGGGGAGACGTCCGCATCCCTGGGATCCGCTGCTGGCGCGCTATCCATGCTGACGGCGACGGCTGACTGAGAAGTTGAAGGTAGGGAGAGACACTGCCTGATCCATTCTTCGCCGCCGCCCGCCTGTTCCGCTCTGAACAGCAGCTGGTGTAGTAAAGCCTCCATCTTTAGAACGGGTGCTGGGGAGCTCCTCTGGCTGGGTCCTCCTGTTAAACGGCAGCCCTCCTGTCCTGGTCCAGGGCCCTATATAGGCTTCTAGCCTGGTTCTAGAAGTTTCCCTTAAACCACCTGACCTCTGCTGACCAACCACTGCCCTTCCATACACCCAGGCTTCTATAGACCCCTAAACACCTGACTCGTTTTGACCAATCCCAGCCTCTGCCTATTAACTCCCTACAGCCCTTTGCCTACTAGCTACTTGACCTGAGATTGACCCCAGCAAGAAATACCAGTGTTAACCCTTAGCCCTACTGCCCCTGCCGTGGTCCCATATGGAAAGGAGAGCCTAAACGGCTACTCCCTTTCTTTTCCCCATTCACAAACATCTATGTTACTTAGCTATACTGACAGATAGAGCTAATCCCACACACACTTTGTGATTTTTTTTTATTTTTTTTTCTGCCGCTGTGTCAATACACTGTAGTGAAAATCCCAGGTATACTTTATGAATTTTTCTGCTGCCGTGTCAAGATAGCGTAGCGCTAATCCCTCATATTTACTTTATGAAGGTTTCTGCTACTGTGCTAGACCATGTTAAGTTTACACTAGATACGTTTCAGACAAAAGTATTCCTTTTCATCTCGACCTTAATGGATTTACTGCAGCTGTATTTATGAAATGGCAAAAAAAAAAAAAAAACAGTTCATTACTGATTGCATAGTCCTCAACAGCCCCTAAAACGTTGTACACACAATTCGATTTTTGGCCAGCGGAGCACCAGACTTTTGTCAAAAGGGCGCGTGCCTGGATTTTGTCTTGCATACTAACGGCACGCAATAGTCGGCCAACAAACTTAAAAAGTAGTGACGTACTATGTGTACATTTTGGCTCTTGAGCACCTTCTGCTAATGTCGTGTTTTTGCTGAGCATTGATTCCGAGCATGCTGCACGTGTTTGTATTTTGGACCTATTGTACAGACGATACGAAAATCTGACAACAGACCGACGTCCGCCGAAAATTTACTAGCCTGCCAACCAACATTTGTTGGCTGAAAGATGTCTGAAGGGAGCGTACTGTCGGATTTTATCACAAATGTCTGTCATCAGAAAATCTCCTGCCAACAATTGGATCATGTATACGAGGCTTTAAAGTGGAAGCCCATGCAAAATCTAAAATCCCTGCATCTATAGACACCAGGGATCTAACACAAACCTCTCTATCCCTGTAAAGAATAAAATTAGTATACATACCCTTTTGGAAGCCGATCTGACCTACCCCGACCCGATCTCCAGTGCCGGAAGCTCTGCAGAGGACAACGGCTGTGAAACTAATGGGAAATTACATTACCCATAGAGTTACTATGGGGCTTCTGTTGTCCTTCGTCTCCTCTGCACTCGCCTACATAGAGAAGCCATGGCTGACAGCTCAGCATGGGATCTGGTCGGAGTGGGTCAGATCGGCTTCCGAAAAAAGGTATGTATACTCGTTTTTTTTTCTTTACAGGGATGTTGGTGTTAGATCCCTGGTGTCTATAGATGCAGGGATTTTAGATCTTGGATGGACTTTAAAGCGGAGTTCCACCCTTAAAATCACTTTGTTTCATTCCATCCAGCATACTGGCGTCAGCGCCAGTATGCTGTTTTTTTTTTTTTTTAATGCACGTACTTATTTTATATAAAATCATTGAATTTCAGGCGCACCGCGGAATGTCGCCGCTATAAGGCGTCATGCCTTCCGGAAACAGCCGATTAGCATTCGGCTCTTCTCGGCGCCTGCGCACAGACCCAGGAGCTGACTGCGCAGGCGCCGTATATAGCCGCGTCACGCCCTCCGAAAAAAGCCGAACTAGGACCGGCTATTTTCGGCGCCTGCGCAGTCAGCTCCTGGGTCTGTGCGCAGGGTGCCGAGAAGAGGCGAATGCTAATCGGCTGTTTCCGGAAGGCGTGACGCCTTATAGCGGCGACATTCCGCGGTGCGCCTGAAATTCAATGATTTTATATAAAGTAAGTACGTGCATTAAAAAAAAAAAAAAAACAGCATACTGGCGCTGACGCCAGTATGCTGGATGGAATGAAACAAAGTGATTTTAAGGGTGGAACTCCGCTTTTAACCACTTGACCACTGGGCACTTAAACCCCCTTCTTAAGCAGACCAGTTTTCAGCTTTCGGTGCTCTCACAATTTGAATGACAATTATGCCGCGTACACACGGCAGAGAACCTCGACGGGCGGAACACATCGTTCCGCCCGTCGAGGTTCTCTGCCGGCCGTCAGAATCGGAGACCTGCCCGTCGGGAATGGCAACCAGCCATTCATCCCGACGAGCCATCGAGCAAATAGAGAACATGTTCTCTATTTGCTCGACGGGTTTCCCGACGGGAAGCTCGCAGAGCGTACACACGGCCGAGGTTCTCGGCAGAATGCGGCTCCCAGCGAGGTTCTCGCTGGTTTCTGCCGAGAACCTCGGCCGTGTGTACGGGGCTTTACTCAGTCATACAACATTGTACCCATTTGAAATTTTTGTCCTTTTTTTTCACACAAATAGAGCTTTCTTTTGGTGGTATTTGATCACCTCTGGGTTTTTTTCATTTTTTGCGCTATAAAAGAAAAACGACTGAAAATTCTGTAAAAAAAAAAACTTGTTTCTGTCATATTAGCAGGTTATTTCTCACACACAGCATATGCATACCACAAATTACACCCCAAAACACATTCTGCTATTCCTCCCGAGTATGGCGATACCCCATGTGTGAGACTTTTACACAGCGTGGCCACATACAGAGGCCCAACATGCAGGGAACGCCATCAGGCGTTCTGGAACACCCGGGCCAATTTGACATTTCTCTCCTACATGTAAAAATCATCATTTATTTGCTAGAAAATTACATAGAAACCCAAAACATTATATATGCTTTTTTAGCAAAGACCCTAGAGAATACAATGGCGGCCGTTACAACTTTTTATCTTGCATGGTATTTTCGCAGACATTTTTTGAACGTGTGTTTTTAAAAAAAAACTGTTTTGTGCTTAAAACAAAACAAAACAGTAAAGTTAGCCCAATTTGTTTTCATAATGTGAAAGATAATGTTACGCCGAGTAAATAGATGCCCAACATGTCACACTTCAAAATTGCGCACACTCGTGGAATAGCGCCAAACTTCGCTACTTAAAAATCCCCATAGGCGGTATTGCAGAGTATCGCGCAGGGTATTGCAGAGTATTGGGGTATTGCAAAGTATCGCACAGGGTATTGGGGGTATTGCAGAGTATTGGGGTATTGCAGAGTATCGCGCGGGGTATTGCAGAGTATCGGGGTATTGCAGGGTATTGCAGAGTATCGGGGTATTGCAGAGTATTGGGCAGGGTATTGCAGAGTATTGGGCGGGGTATTGCAGAGTATTAGGGTATTGCAGAGTATTGGGGTATTGCAGAGTATTGGGGTATTGCAGAGTATTGGGGTATTGCAGAGTATTGGGGTATTGCAGAGTATCGGGCAGGGTATTGCTGAGTATTGGGCAAGGTATTGCACAGTATTGGGGTAGCAGGGATGGCTGAGCTGGGATGGATGGCTGGATCTGTGACTGCATTTGTCACAGATCCAGCCACAGCGCTGCTGCTGACACCCCGCCCCCCCCTCTCCTCACACACTGTACCGAACGATACAGAGAGGAGAGGGAGGAACCGGCGTCATCAAATGACGCCGGTTTGTTTACAAGTGATCGCGCCGTCATTCGACGGCGCAATCACGTGGTAAACAGCCGCTATCAGCGGCAATTTACTGTGATTCGTGATGCGCCGGGTCTTCTAGACCCGGCGAGCATGGACACTTCCGCGAGCGCGTCCCAGGGGACGCGCAATTGCGGAAGGGAAGGACGACGTCCCAGGGACGTCGTGTCACAGTATCTCGACCTCGCTGTAGCAGTATTTTTGCTATAGTGCGGTCGGCAAGTGGTTAACTTTAAAGCCCAACTCTGGGCAAAAAATGTTTGGGGCTGTGTCCGCACTGCATGGGTCAACTGTTCATTTGTGTCTAGGGTAGGGGTCTCCAAACTACGGCCCTCCAGATGTTGCAGAACTACAGGTCCCATGAGGCATTGTAAAACTCTGACACTCACAGACATGACTAGGCATGATGGGAATTGTAGTTCTTGAACAACTGGAGGGCCATAGTTTGGAGACCTCTGGTCTAGGGGATTGGAGAACAGAGAAATACTTACCTAAGGCCACTTTGACACATGCTGTTCGATCAGGCGGGCCTGACCGTTATTCAGGCGGACCTGATTGGATGCTCCCTTGACCTCTATGGAGCGAGGGATGTCAGCTGTGACATGTCTGCTGACGTCCGCTGGTATCTGATCCGGTCCGCCAAATCCAGGCAGATGGAAACCCTATTTTCCATCCGTCTGACGGATTGGATCGGCTGAAAATTGACATTTTCAGATCCATTTTCATCCAATTTCCCATAGAGGAGAACGGGGCTCTGACGGGTCCATCTCAGCACAGTGACAACCGCCTCCTCAGGGGAGATTAATGGGTTGATCCCAGATGAGCAAGCAGAGTCTGTCCAAACGGACGTGCGTGTGAAAGGGACCTCATCCTCTCCACACAACCTCCCCCCCCCCCTCCAAGCAGTCTAGTGATTTAGTGTGGTGGACTGTTCCTGGTGTCATCAAGCCCATAGATCAGGGATCCTCAAACTACGGCCCTCCAGCTGTTGCAGAACTACACATCCCATGAGGCATTGTAAAACACTGACATTCACAGACATGACTAGGCATGATGGGAATTGTAGCTCCTGAACAACTGGAGGGCCGTAGTTTGAAGACCCCTGCCATAGACCTTCTCTAGATGGGAGGGTGTCAGGAACAGTCACTATGTGGCCCGATTCTCTTGAATAGGCCACATTCAGCAGCCACAGCATATGTACACCCCCAGTCAGGTGGTTGGGGGGGAGGGTGGGTCTTACCACATACCACAACTGCAAGTGTAAATGAGCCATACTATATGCAGCTTCTGTATCTTTATCTTTAATTCTTACATTAAGCTGGCCACACGCACAGTTCAGGAGGGAACATCCAAAATCCAATTAGTCTGTGGTCATTCCCATTAGACCGACGTTGATCTGTGGTTTAGCCAGCGGGTATGTATGGCCAGCTTTAATTCCAGTTTAAGCTGACGCCATGGTATAGCCCCAGGGTGGCTCCTTTCTCTTGCAGTGTCCTATGGAGCAAACACTGCATGCAGGGACTAGAGATGTGTTCCCCACCCATACTGTGTGCAAAAAAACAAACACAGTGGCCCAGATTCACAGAGCGATTACGCCTGCGCAACTGCTGTTGCGCGTGCGTAAGTCTAAATGTGCGCGTGTGCGTATAGTTGGACGCGATTCACAAAACAATATACGCCAGAAATCTACGTTTTTTGGTCCGGCGTAATAGAATTAGACATTCGCTTCCCTTCGCGCAAAACTGCGCTAGACACACCATTGATTTGCTATTCAAATATGCTAATGAGGGAGTTACGGGGATTCACAAAAAAAACGCAGTTGCTGCGCAGGCTACGCGATGTGCGCAACTGCAAAATGTTCTGTCTAAAGTTAGAGGACCTAAAAGCTGGTCTAAATTTTGAAAAAAAGTCTAATTGTCAGATAAAGCAACACTGTTAGTGAGGAGTTCAGCAGTCACACGTGTTGCCCAACAATCTGTATGCCAACATGCCAGGGGCATCGTCGCGCATAGCTATACTACTGACTTTAGATGAACAAAGAAGGATGAGGGCACGGAGGATGGCACTAAGGAGGGCACGGGGAGATGTTTTTTTTTTTTTTTGCTTATATAAAATTTACAATTTACAATTTAATCTAATCTAATACAAATATTCTTATCTGATACAAGCCCCTCACTCTTCACTTGATATATCACACACGCATAGACATCTTTGGCATGAGAGATTCTGAGGTGTCTCGCATCTTCAGATTCACCCTCATGCCATCATGGAATTACCACAACCTTGCAGGAGGACATCAGCAGCCCAACACATGGCACCACCCATGACAGCTACATATACAATCAGAGCCCCATCCCCACAGATTTCCAACAGAACATGTATGGGGACAGCTGGCTGGTTGTTGAGTGACATGGGAGTCAGGCATGACTATCCCCTCCCGTGATGCACACCTCACAAGTGGCACATGCATGACTAACATCCTCCTGTCTTTTCCCTTCAAGGTGATTCTGCATATGCACTGGTACCCCATCTCATGACCCCATCTCATGCCAGCTCACATTATGCATCTTTGCACGTTAAACACACACATTAATCATGGCACAATGAGAATGCATGCATGCACACCACTGTGGTCCCTAGCACAGACACCCCACATCCTCATCAAATTGGATTGGCACCAGTCCGCCATGCAAGACTGGTGAGCAGTAACGCCACGTCAAGGCTCCAATTATGTCACTGTACATTCATACACCATTCACACGGACCTGGGAATCACTTCTCCCTGGTCCTGGGGAACCCTTCTCCACCAAAATTGAGGATGACACCCTTTTTCCAGCAGGAATGTCACCCCCACATTCAAACATCATTCACAACCCAAAATATGCCAAAAATGACATCAAAACCAAAAAAAAAAAAAAATGCATAGAAAAAAAAACAATGCATAGAAAAAAAAAAAACAGAACCAAAAAAAAAAATGCAGAGGACCAAAAAAAATAAGCATTCAAACCAAAAAAAGGGGGGAAAAAAAAATTAATGCCCTCTGCGTGAGCCACGCCTGGGGCGCCCCGGCCACGGCCCCGGCCCCTCAGGGGAGATGCATGGGGGAGGGGAAAAGCCGGGGAAGGAGGAGGAGCAGCCCCTGAGATCTGCCCACCTGGCGGCCTGCCCTCCAAGGCCACGGCTATTCTGTCCAGGGCAGCACCAAGTGTTGCCGTGTTGCCCTGGATAGCCTGGGTAAGGGCCCTCACATCCTGCCCAACGCCTGCTGCTGTAGTTTGCAGGACATTTAGGCAGGTTGTGGAGGCCCGGGAATGGGAGTCCAGGTTACCCAGGCTCTCGTTCATGGAGGACAGGCTCTGATCCACCCGCCCCATAGTCTGGCAGAGCTGTCTCAGAAGGCGGGTCTGGGTGGCCAGGTTCCTTCTCAGACAGGCGGGCAGGAGATTGGGCGCCCCCCTGGTGCTCTGGGCTGACCTCCTGGCTCCAGCTGATGGTTGTGGCCGGGGAGAAGGGGAGGCCCTTGTGAGGGGAGCCATGTTGGGGGGGGGGGGGGGGGGGGCTCACCCTTAGGGAGGGCAGGCTTCTTGCAGCCAGAGGGGAAGAGTCCGCAGCAACCAAACGGCCAGTGCCTTCCATGGACTCCTCCTCCTCATGATTCTCCTCCTCCTCATTATCGTCCTCCTCATGATCATCCCCCTCCTCTTGTTCCTCCTCTGCGGACTCTGGCCATGTTGGGGGGCCTCATTAGGCTGCTGTCCTGGGGTTGGAGCGGTAAGTCCAGATGGCCCTGCACCCTCCTGCACATCTGTGGATGACACAAAGCATTCACAGGTTGGAGGATCCACACACTTGCCACATATTCCCTTTCACCCCCTCCCCCACACATGCTACACACCTGAGAGAAATAAAAACCTTACCTGGCACCGCGGGGACCGGACTTGTGTCAAAGCCTGGCAGGCCCTCCACTTCATGCCGGTGAAAGGTCAGGGCCACCACACGCTCCGTCTCTGAAAATCTAACCCGGCATGGTGGGCCCCCTCCTGTGCCCCTGGCATGGGCATTTATTGCGGCCAGTTTTTTTTTCACCTCACGCCGGAGGTCATTTATTTTCTTTTCTATCCCAGAGCGGGTCCGTGTCTCCCCCTCTCCCCGATGAATTGACCTGCTCCGTGATCCTATCCAAGATCTCCCTCCTCCTGGCCGGGGTGGTGGTGGCACTCTGCGGGCCGTGGAGAAAACGCCCATAGTCGGTAATGGCCCGGGCAAGAATTCTTTTTTCCCCCACTGTAAAATTCAGCTTTCTTTTTTCTCTCAGTCATACTTCCAAACAAACTCACTAGCAGTCACCAAAATCTGTCAAAAATACAAGCACAACCAATCAGACAAGAACACACACAAAGAGAAAAAGAACAGCCAAAAATCACACTAGCACTCAGCAAGAAACAGACACAAAAAAATCAGATGAAAAAATAAAGCAAGAAAACAAACGCTCAGAAATATATCAATCAAACAAACAGTCTCAAACACTTATCAAAATACACTTTCACAAAACTACCAACAAGCACTAGATCACACAGAACACTAATCTCACAACTACTGTACAAAACACACTCTAACGAAACAGAGCAAAAGCACTTGGTTCAATGGGAAGGGACACAAAGGGATGTACTTTTGCAATGGAAGGGCGTTTGTGTGTGTCTATTTATGCTGTCTGCGTAGTTCACAACATTGCCCTAGTCCACTTCCAATTTCACTGATTGCGCCGCTCCCGAGTTGTGAGCATGCGCACAACGGAGCTGACATGGTTTCCTTCACGCGCGCATGCGCGAGTCGGCCGGCCCTTCATTTGCATGGGGTCACGGCTCATTTCAATGTAACACGCCCACGTCCCACCCAATTTGTATTACTCCTCCTTCCTTACGCCTCCGGAAAAAACATTACGCTTGCGCAATTTCTTGCGCAAAAGCTACGTGAATCGCGGGATTACGCGGCTTGATTGCGCACGTCTAACGTAATCGCGGTGCGCTACGCCGGATCGATATTGCGCCGATGTACGTGAATCTGGGCCAGTGAGTGCTCTGTAGTCTAGGATGGAAAGGAACTCCCTTGCTTCTCCCTATGTTAATAGTTAATAGTTAATGTCCAGTCTTAACACTTTAATGTGAAAATCAGACATTTGGGGAAGCAGCACTGAGATAGCAGGAGCCAGCAACATTGAAAGTAAACTGTGAATGCTGGGTCAAGCATTTTAACAAATAGTTTCCTGGGGAATGTTTACTTTTTTTAATGTTGCATGTGTTAAGTAGTGATGAGCCAAACTACCTTGGGTTTGGTTCAAGCAGGGTTTAACCACTTAAGCCCCGGACGAAAATGCATCTAAAGGACCAGGCCCCTTTTTGCAAATTGACACTGCGTCGCTTTAACTTACAATTGCGATGTGGCTCCCAAACAAAATTGGCATCCTTTTTTTCTCACAAATAGAGCTTTCTTTTGGTGGTATTTGATCACCTCTGCGGTTTTTATTTTTTGCTATAAACAAAAATAGAGTGACAATTTTGAAAAAAATGAAATGTTTTTTTACTTTTAGCTATAATAATTATCCCCCAAAAATATATATATTTTTTTCCCTCAGTTTAGGCCGATACGTATTCTTCTACCTATTTTCGGTAAAAAAAAAAAAAAAAATCGCAATAAGTGTTTATCGGTTGGTTTGCGCAAAATTTATAGCGTTTACAAAATAGGGGATAGTTTTATTGCATTTTTTTTCTTTTTTTTTTTACTACTAATGGCGGCGATCAGCGTTTTTTTTTTTGTGTCTGCGACATTATGGCGGACACTTCAGACAATTTTGACACATTTTTGGGACCATTGTCATTTTCACAGCAAAAAATGCATTTAAATTGCATTGTTTATTGTGGAAATGACAGTTGCAGTTTGGGAGTTAACCACAGGGGGTGCTGATGGGGTTATGTGTTCCCTAATGTGTGTTTACAACTGTAGGGGTGTGTGGCTGTAGGTCTGATGTCATCGATTGCGTCCCCCTATAACAGGGATGACACGATCGATGCAGCCGCCACAATGAAGCACGGGGAAGCCGTGTTTACACACGGCTCTCCCCGTTCTTCAGCACCAGGGACCGATCACCGCACTCCATCGGTGATCGGGTCCACGAGTCCCGCGGCGCGCTCCCGTGACCCACGCTGGATAGTAGTACAGGACATACCTGTACGTGGATCTGCCCAGCCGTGCCATTCTGCCGACGTATATTGTGCAGAAGGCGGTCCTTAAGTGGTTAACAAAGTCAGAGAAGTTCAAAAGTGGAGCCTGAACCCCACCAAAATTAACGAGAGCCAAACCTGTCAAACTAAAAATGCCTAATTTTCTGGGCTAATAGCCAAACATTGCATACAGCCAGGAGCAAAGAAAAAAAAAAGTTTTAAATTGCCAGCAAATTACATCTCCTTCCTGCCTTCTTTTTTTTTTTAAAGATAAAAATGGCACACAAACATCACAGGTCTCCTAAAATAAAAGGTCACTCCCCCAAATAATGTGTGGGGTCCCTCAGAAAATACATGCCAGACCTCTAATGCCTGTTACAGGTTTTGTGAGGAACTCCATGCTAAAAATTCATACCAAACAATGAGGCCGTCACCACATGCAGCCCACAGCAGGGGTCCGGTGCGTGCTGGTTCACCGGTTCAGGTTCGATTTAAGCCCAAATTTTAGGCTGAAAACGAACCAGAAACGCACCAAAAAGGCACACGTTTTTCCGGCACACCACGCTGGACCCTCTGCGGAGATATGTGAACCAGCTCCATAGAGAGCCGGTCACAATCTCCTGACATGCGAATTGGAAATTCCTGCATCCAATTCTGAGTAGTGTGAACCCAGCCTTAATCTTAGCATAAGCCTTGCTGGCCATGAAACGAAGGGAACAAGCATGTGCCTCTCCTCTCCTGAACACATGCACTCAATATGTGGGGGTCACCTTATCCTCATGTTGATGAAGGCAAGGGCCACAACCCCTTGCTTGTTATATCTAGAAGAGAGAGGGAATTACTGTTATTCTATGGCTGGCTCCAGTGCTTGCCTCCTCTGTCAGAAGCTCTGGTCTGTGTGTGATCCTCAACGTCATCAAGTGCCATACAGGAACATTAACTCTGTATGATCTAGTGATGAGGCTGGAGCGTGACTGGAGAGTTACTGCAAGGGATTGGTCCCAGCACTGGAGGAAGCCTGCCTAAGCAAGGAGTAAGGTAAGGAATTAATTATCTGCCCCCAGACTAAACAAGCAATTAACCACTTGTAGTGGTTATACTGTCCTCCTCATACACGTTAGCACGGTGTGTAATCTGACATGTAGCTAAACCTTCTGTCTTGAAGAAGAGAAAACTGTACTGCTTTAACTTTGTATTTTATTGATAGTAGATTGACAGGAAAGGTGAAACTACAGAATAAACAGTAGCATTTAGAACATAAATCCATGGTACATGGCCTAAGACACAGAATTATCTGCTATACATACAGTACATGAGATAATACAATGATAGTAATGAGCTATGAAACAAGTAACACATATATTACAGACCAAAAGTTTGGACACACCTTCTCATTCCAGGAGTTTTCTTTATTTTCATGACTATGAAAATTGTAGAGTCACACTGAAGGCATCAAAACTATGACATAAACACATGTGGAATTATATACATAACAAAAAAGTGTGAAACAACTGAAAATATGAATATATCCTAGGTTCTTCAAAGTAGCCACCTTTTGCAGCAGACACATCTCTAGAACAACTGTTAAGAGGAGACTGTGTGAATCAGGCCTTCATGGTAGAATATCTGCTAGGAAAACCACTGCTAAAGAAAGGCAACAAGCAGAAGAGACTTGTTTGGGCTAAAGAACACAAGGAATGGACATTAGACCATTAGACTGTGCTTTGGTCTGATGAGTCCAAACTTGAGATCTTTGGTTCCAACCACCGTGTCTTTGTGTGACGCAGAAAAGGTGAACGGATGGACTCTACATGCCTGGTTCCCACCGTGAAGCATGGAGGAGGAGGTGTGATGGTGTGGGGGTGCTTTGCTGGTGACACTGTTGGGGATTTATTCAAAATTGAAGGCATACTGAACCAGCATGGCTACCACAGCATCTTGCAGCGGCATGCTATTCCATCCGGTTTGCGTTTAGTTGGACCATCATTTATTTTTCAACGGGACAATGACCCCAAACACACCTCCAGGCTGTGTAAGGGCTATTTGACCAAGAAGGAGAGTGATGGGGTGCTGCGCCAGATGACCTGGCCTCCACAGTCACCAGACCTGAACCCAATCGAGATGCTTTGGGGTGAGCTGGACCGCAGAGTGAAGGTAAAAGGGCCAACAAGTGCTAAGCATCTCTGGAAACTCCTTCAAGACTGTTGGAAGATCATTTCAGGTGACTACCTCTTGAAGCTCATCAAGAGAATGCCAAGAGTGTGCAAAGCAGTAATCAAAGCAAAAGGTGGCTACTTTGAAGAACCTAGAATATGACATATTTTTAGTTGTTTCACACTTTTTTGTTATGTATAGAATTCCGCATGTGTTAATTCATAGTTTTGATGCCTTTAGTGTGACTCTACAATTTTCATAGTCATGAAAATAAAGAAAACTCTTGGAATGAGAAGGTGTGTCCAAACTTTTGGTCTCTACTGTATAAACTATGGTAAATGTCACACGATAGTGCTCTTACCGACTATGCTTGAATAACAGATGATGGGGCAGGAAGCCAGTGAGAATGTTTGGCTCCTGAGACACAAGATGGTGACTGCTTTTTGTTCCAGCACAAGACTAGCAAGGACCAGGAACTACCCACAATGCCCTGGGACTCCCATAATGCATAAGGAAAACAGGCTGAATGAAATACATGAACTGGTCAGTAGATGGTGCTGTTACCACACAATGTAATGCACATGAATTACAACACAGGTAAAAATGCAATGCCAACTGATAAACACACAAACAACTGGACCTACATCTAGGGACAGAACACTCCCGCTTGACGTCAACCGACGTCACTATTGTATTCGTTAGGTGTAAACAGTAGAACGAGTTCTACTACTGGTCTGAGGAACAATTTGGTCCCTCCCTGTCTCTGTATTTTCAATTCTACTTTGCGTATGATTCCGTCCTTACTTGGGAATGTCTTAGTCACAAGACGGCCACTCGTTCCTTTGTGACTGGCAGTCTTTCATTAGGACTACATCACCAGCCTGGAGGTTAGGCTTGCTGGTTTGCCACTTTCTCCTCGGTTGCAGAGTGGGGATGTATTGCTTTTTCCACTTATCCAGGAACGAGTTTGAGAGACTCTGTACTTGTCTCCATCGAATTACAACACAGGTAAAAATGCAATACCAACTGATAAACACACAAACAACTGGACCTACATCTAGGGACAGAACAGTGGTTGTGTTTTTTAAATTTCCTGTAGTTGGTCTTTGAGCTAGCCATACCCCAGTAAAATTTTGTTAGAAAATGTTTGTTTTCAGAATATTGGTTCATAGTTTTCTCATGGTTACTGGAATATGTGTGTGCGCAGCCTATTGCATTAGGGTGTGCACCCCAAAGCTCAAACACATGCTACCAATCACTCACCATGTTCATTCAGAAAGGCAAGGTGCTGATGAACACATATTTACCGGCCCCTTCGCTCACTCATCCTAAAACATCTCTGCAGCAACAGCAGGCAGGAGAGGAGAGTTGGGAAGCTGGAGGTGCTGCAGAGGCGGTAGGGGGAATTGGTGATGCACAGAATGATTACGGTGTGCCTGGGCACCTCCGGCACACCATGTGCACACGCCTATCGTTATTGGCGTCAAACGTATATTAATTTTTAACTGTGGAGAACAAACAAACACAATTCTAACTATGAATGTAGTTTTTGTTTGTAAAATGTATACATATTGTTCAATGCACAAAAGAAACCTGTTTTTAGCAGGCCAGCGATTTTTTTTTTTTTTTTTTTCCAAACCACGTGGTTGCAGGAAAAAAGAAATTGCTTGATTCTCCCATTAAGTCAGCATTGAAGCAGAAATCCCTCCTGTGGAGCCATTATGTTTTCTTGGTGGTGATTACTTCTAGCTGCTGTAATAGCAGATAGCAATAATTGCATGTAAAATGTGACAGGTTGGTTGCACCCAAGTTGATCGATCAATCAACTTGGGTACATTCAACCTGCCCATACATGGTTTGAAACATGGCTGTTCCTGCTAAACATATCAAGATTCAAACCATCTATGGCGGGCTAAATGCATCTGGGATTCCAGTCAACTAGCAGATCTGACTGAAATATTATTTAGCAAGATAACCAATTTCTGTAAGTAGCACCCTCCTAGTTAGGCTGCTAGGTAAATTTAGTTTTGGCTTCTACTGTAATCACAGGAGCAGTTATTATTTATTTTAGTCTACTTAGAGCTTCACATGCATGGGCATCTGCAAGGGGGGCCCCCAGGGCCAGGTGTCCACACGCGCACATATTGCTTCTACCAGAAATGATCAGCCAGGAAACTGTCAGAAGGATTGGCCAGCCAGATGACACAGACCGGGGATCTCCCGCTGACATGCAGCTTGTATAGGAATAGCTGGCCACTGTCAAACAAAGTCTCACCTCCTGGACTGGCATTGGACCAGTGTGCTGTCTATTAGAGTAGTGTAGTCTAGGAGTCGGGACATTGTTTAACAGCAGCAGCTATTCATATACAAGCTCTCAGCGGGAGATCCCCAACCTGCAGATCCTCCTGATTCCTCCCTGATGCAATGCTGTGGACTGATGGGGCTGCACTTTTGGGAAATGATGGGCTACATTGATGGGCAATGATAGGCTGCACTGATGGGCAATGATAGGCTGCACTGATGGGCTATGATACGCTGCACTGATGGAAACTGATGACTGATATGCTGCACTGATGGGCAATGATACACTGCACTGATGGCAACTGATGACTGATACACTGTACTGATGGGCAATGATATGCTGCACTGATGAAGAAGAAGAAGAATATGATAGGCTGCACTGATGGGCAATACTAGGCTGCACTGATGGGAGATGATACGCTGCACTGATGACTGATATGCTGCACTGATGGGCAATGATATGCTGCACTGATGGGCAATAAAGGGCTGCACTGATGGGCGATGATACGCTGCACTGGTGGCAACTGATGACTGATACACTGCACTGATGGGCAATGATAGGCTGCAATGATGGGCAATGATGGGCTGCACTGATGGGCAATGATGTGCTGCACTGATGGGCGATGATACGCTGCACTGATGGCAACTGATGACTGATATGCTGCACTGATGGGCAATGATACACTGCACTGATGGCAACTGGTGGCTGATATGCTGTACTGATGGGCAATGATATACTGCACTGATGGGCAATGATGGGCTGCACTGATGGGCAATGATGGGCTGCACTGATGGGTGATGATATGCTGCACTGATGGGCAATGATAGGCTGCACTGATGGCAACTGGTTACTGATATGCTGCACTGACGGGCAATGATACACTGCACTGATGCACAGTGATGGCTGATACGCTGCACTAGTATAAGGTAGTCTTTGCGCTACTATGAATAAATAATGAAAATAACCAAACAAAAATGTGAATGCAGCAAAACCTAATAGTGTTTACAATACACAAGTGTAATAATGTTAAAAAGTGGGGTACTGCGCAAAAACTTACACTGACAAAAAAAGTGTGTGACAGTAATAAGTGACAAACATCAACGATCAATCAAAGACACATAAATGATTGAATGTGCGAGTGTAGACACAAAATGAATAGTGAGATACACAAAATAGTGAAAAGTGTCCAATGAACCAGCTGCAATGGTCAGCTGCCAAACGGGGATAGAGATGGAGCTGAATGTCCTCTAAGCCAGGTGAGGATGTAAACCTAAAGGGCAGATGGTAATTAGTGATGAGCGGAATACGCCATATTCGATTTTGGAATATTTCGCGAATATATAGAAGAATATTCGCGAATATTCGTTAATATCAATTATTCGTGATATTTTATATTTTATTCGCATTGCGAATATTCGGCAACATAAAAAAAGGATCGCCTCAGCTACTCGGCCCAGGGTCTCTAATCATACCAGCAATGCTTTTAGACGTCGATGGAGATCACTAGGATGTGATCTGTTTTAAAAATAAATTAGAAAAAATATGAATATTTATATTTACCGCGATATTCGATTTATTCGCGAATACTCGAATATGCAATATTCGTAACGAATATTCGCAATGCGAATATTCGTGAGCAACACTAATGGTAATAACCATCCAAAGGCTCCCAGAACTCTCACCTCAATGAAAGGGGTATAAAGCATCAAGGTTTCCTTTGTATCATCCACCTCCTTGCAGCGACAGAGCCTTCCCACCTGTCTCACTTCAAAGGTGCTTCTCCAGCCTCTCAGGCGGCGAACCTCGCTGGAAGCTGCATTCCAGTGAGAACCTCGGCCGTGTGTACGCCGCCTGAGAGGCTGGAGAAGCACCTTTAAAGTGAGACAGGTGGGAAGGCTCGCCCCGCCCGTCGGGAATCCCGTCGAGCGAATAGAGAGGCTACAGGCTCTCTATTTGCTCGACGGCCCGCCTGGGTGAATGGCTGGTTGCCATTCCCGACGGGCGGGTCGCCGAATCTGACGGCCGGCAGAGAACCTCGACGGGCTGAACGATGTGTTCTGCCCGTCGAGGTTCTCTGCCGCGTGTACGCGGCTTCAGACCTGTCCACAGCCTTTCCTCTATGGTGCTACCGCGCACCTCTAGGGTGAATCCCTAATGGACACCCTGTTCCAGGGAAAGGGAGAGAGAGAACAAAGCGCCTCCAATTGTGTGGTAGTAAACTCAGGTGTACGTCCGTCCACTCCCTACGCGTTGCGACACCGTCATGTGTCTTCATCTGGGGGAGCCCTATGGACTGAATGCTGGACTACTTTACAAAAGGCAGAATCTGTGGACTGTCTGTGTACCAGGATCCAGTTAGTAAAGCTTCTACCTGTGTTTATACTACTTCATGCTAACAATGGGCCAGATTCAGGAACAGTTACGCTGGCGGATCGAGTGATCCGCCAGCCTAACTGTGACTTTGAGCCGGCGTTTCTGTTTTCTGTAACCAGAAAACAAAAAACGCCGGGTTGAAGTTCCGATGCGAGCAGCGTAACTGAGCCATCGCATCGTTACTTCAACTTAAAAATGGCGCCGGGGGCGTTCCCGCCGATTTACGCTCAAAAAATATGTTAATGAGCGGAAATCGGCAATTCACGATCGAAATCCGGCGCGACGCAATGACGATACGACGTTTCCGGACGGGATACGCGGCGCATAGATATACCTACATGGGGTTGGAGTATCCTATGTTAGGTATAGGCGTCGTCATCGCGTCGGGAAAAAAAAAAAAAACGTCGCTTGCGTAAAACGGTCATGAATGGGAATGTGACGTCATTGACGTTCATTCACAGATTTTGGAGCATGCGCACGGGGATGTTTTGACACTCGACGCATGTGCAGTACGTTGGCGGCGGGATCGCGCGTAGTTAGCATACTACACGCCCCGTACCCGCTAAATTTGAATTCCGCCGCCTCATTTGTGATGCGCTGCAGCAACTTTAGGAGCAAGTGCTTCGTGAATGACAGCACTTGCTCCTAAAATTTCGGCAGCGCAACGCAAATGAGAAGCGTTACTCCAGAGCAAAGATGCTCTGGACTACCTGAATCTGGCCCAATGTGTTCTATTTTGGAGTATCCTGCATAACCCCCAATTCTCTCCCAAGTTCTATTAGCAAATAAACTTACAAAACATACCCCATAGACTGAATAATGAGCCAGAGTGAATGGACAGTTGTTGCTATGTTCCTTGCTGTCCCTGCACTGCCTCTGCACTGTTGGGTAAAGAACATGTCTAATCTAAAGCAACTTTTTCTGGGGTAGCATTACATGTACAAACATTCAATTGAAGTTCGACTGTTGTATGGCTAGCTTAACCCATGCCCCGCTTGTATACCTGGGAAGAAGTCCTGACCTCAACCCGACAGAACACTTTTTGGGATGAATTAGAGCGGAGACTGCGAGCCAAGTCTTCTCGACATCTCCATTTCCACATCAGTGCCTGAACTCACAAATGTGTTTCTTGAAGAATGGTCAAACATTCCCATACACACACTCCTAAATCTTGTGGAAAGAATATTTGAAGCTGTAATGCCGCGTACACACGGTCGTTTTTTGCAATGAAAAAAAATGACGTTTTTTAAAACGTCATTTAAATTGATCGTGTGTGGGCAAAACGTCGTTTTTTGTCTTCAAAAAAACGACAAAAAAAAATTCCAACATGTTTGAAATTTTTGTGTCGTTTTTCAAAACGTCGTTTTTTGTTTCACAAAAAGTCACCGTGTGTAGCAAAAACGTCGTTTTTCAACCCGCGCATGCCCAAAAGCTAGTTATGAAGCGAGCTTCAATGGAAAAGAGTGGTGAACGTAACCTCGCTTTTTGTGAAAAAAACGATGGTGTGTATGCAACATCGTCTTTGAAAAGTGACGTTTCAAAAACGTCGTTTTTTACTTCACAGAAAACGTCGTTTTTTTTCATCACAAAAAATTATCGTGTGTACGCGGCATTATACCTGCAAAAGGTGGGCCAACTCAATATTGAACCCTACGGACTAAGACCAGGATGCCATTAAAGTTCATGTGCGTATAAAGGTACCCCAATACTTTTAAGTGCATAAATGGTGACAGTTCAGCAATATAGTTACCAGAACCTCAACCAAAACACATTAATGAGATGAGATCCCATTCCCCATCTCACTATTGTTTTTTGGTTGGGGTTCTGGTAACCATTTTGCTAAACTGCAACCATATATATGTACACAAGCCATATTATCTTTATTATTCAACACTTTTTATCTGATATGTAATAAAGTTTATAGTATTTTATAATTCATGTTTTTAGATTCCCTTTTGTCTGATATGCCCGCAATAGTCCCTACTGTATTGGAGGGTATTATTGGATGCTTAGATTGGGATGATGAAATTCTCACAACTTTCCACCATTTACATTAGTAGTTACACAGCCCCCCCCCCTATTTTGTACGACACAATTTTTTAATATTCCGATCGTTTCGTATTTTGGTTACCGTTTTATTTTCGTACATGCGGGATGATTCGTTATTCTGTTTAATTTATTGTCGTTTCTCGTTAGACAATAATTTTCGTGAATTTTCTTCATTTTGTACTTTCGTAAATATATTGCGGGATTCGCGGCACTTTCAACACGTGGCTCATCCATATTAGCTATTGTTAAGCCCCGTACAGACTTTTTTGCCAACAAACATAAAAACAAACGTTTTCCGTTCATTTTCAAAAATGTGTTTGTTTGTAAGCTCCATCAGAAAACCATTTTTGGGTTCAAAAGTCTGGCCAACTGATCTCCCTTCAGACGAAAAGCCACGGAAAAGTTTTTTTGGCTTTACTGTACTCGGCAGTCGGCACAAAAGAGAAGCTGATTCACTAACTACACTCACTCACTGCCCATTCAAAAAACAAATTAAGTACTGTACACAAATTTACAAACAGACCAAAAAAATGGATTTACAAAACACACAAATTAAAATATGAACATACGACTGAAAATACGAACAGACAAAGGATTTAAAATACAGAATGCAAATCATTCGTTATAGATGTCATTTTCGTTCTTTTGCCATTTCCGTTTTGTCGTATTTTCGTATGTGCATATTTTTCTGCGGGTACAAAAATGAACAAATTCGTACGAAAATACATTTGTTACGAACGGGAACGCACATATCTAAAGATTATATACATTGTTCCATTGCAGTAGAACCTTGTCTTTAATACTACTGTTCATAAGGCTATCTTTCTCTTATTTTGTAATGTATTATCATGTGTCACTTTCACCCGTGAAATATTTATACTTTTAGTAAATCAGGCATATATTTAGGTACTTTGATACAAATGAACTTAGGTCATGAAAGGCCATCCCTAGGTACACAGTATTATTAAGTGTGATGCACTATATTTACTGTATTTATTGACGTATAACACTCATTTTTTTACCCTGAAAATAGAGGGTAAACTGTGCCTGCGTGTTATACGCAGGGGGCGGTGGAAAGTTTTTTTCCTGAAACTTCCCTCTTAAAATTAGGGTGCATGTTATACGCCGGTGCGTGTTATACACGATAAATACGGTGCTTTATCTTTAACCTTGTCTTTAAATTTAGTACAATGCAATTATTTACAAAAAAAAAGCTTCAAGAGAATTGAAGGATACATTATTAAATGTAAAATATCTTTGTTTAGTTTGGCTTTTAAGTTTATGAATATCTTGAGCAGGGTCCTTGGGGTTGCATTTGTATTTGGTACAATAGTTCTCATTTATGCACGGCATTATTATCAGTATTATTTATGACATTGAAGCATTCATTAAAATAAGGCAAGGTAGTAAAATATGAATAGATAAATCTGGTGCTTTCTTAATGCACTCTGGTTTATATTTTGCAAAAAAAGTTATTTATATGAATTTATGAAAATTGGTCTTTTACATTAGGAACATTTGGGGGGGGGGGGGGATTAGTCCAGAGCATACTTTTCCACCACGGAGATACATATAGTTAATATACATATATATATATATATATATATATATATATATATATACTGTAGTTGTACCTAAATGATTCTTCACAATTACACAACTCTTATGCCCCGTACACACGATCACTTTTTGTGATGAAAAAAAATGTCATTTTTCTTCATGAAAAAAAACGACATTTTTCAAACTTCATTTTTAAAAATGACGTTGCGTACACACCATCATTTTTGGAAAATGATGAACAAAGTGATGGCACTCTAAAGGGGAAGTTCTATTTGCCTTGAGGCTGCTTTTAGCTGGTTACTTGTTAGTAAAAGACGATTCGTGCTTTTTTGTCTGTTACAGCGTGATGAATGTGCTTACTCCATTATGAATGGTAGTTTTACCTCCCGTCTCCTAACTTGCTTCTGGGCATGTGCGGGTTTAAAACGTCATTTTTTACGTAGTTTTGCCCACACACGATCATTTTTTATGACACAGAAAAAGACATTTTGAAAAATGACATAAAAAATTCGAGCATGTTCGAATTTTTTGTTGGTCATTTTTCAGAAGACATAAAATGACGTTTTGGCCACACACCATCATTTTAAATGACATTTTAAAAAATGACATTTTTTTTCATCACAAAAAGTGATCGTGTGTATGGGGCATTAGGCCTCGTATACACGACCGTTTTCCTCGACTAAATCCATCAAGAAACTTGGTGGCAGAGCTTTTTTGCTGAGGAAAACGGTCATATGTATGCTTTTCATTGAGAAAACTGACTTGGAACTCGACGAACAAGTTCTCTTTTTCCTCGTCGGGAGTCTCATTTTCATCGTCGGGCTGGTTTTTCGACGAGAAACACATTTGTGTGTATGCTTAGAAACCCGCGCATGCTCAGAATAAAGTATGAGACGGGAGCACACCTTCGGTAAAAGTAGCGTTTGTAATGGAGATAGCACATTTGTCCCCTGCCATCTATGTGTTGTACGTCACCGCATTTGAGAACGAGGAGATTTTGTCTTGACAGTGTGTACGCAAAGACAGCTTGTCAAGTTTCTCGACAAGCCTAACAAGGAAAACGATGTGTCTTTTCCGACGAGTTCCATGGTCGTGTGTACGAGGCCTTATGCATGCTGAATGCCTTCAAACATGCTTCTTTTGATTCTGATGACTCCTTTAACAGTCAAGGTCACTGAACATTTCCTAAAACACAAAAATGGCATGCTGTTTCCCAGCTGGGGTGTAAAGAGAGTTGTTGTAATGTGAGATATTACTAAGCATGATACCATGAGGTTGGTCTTCTAAAAGCCATTAGAATTTTCCCCAGAGCTTTGTGAATAAATTGAAACTCTGACTTCCATCATGCAGTCATAATTTTTTATTTTTTTTTCTTTGCAAATAACTTGTCATTCTTTGAAAAGTGAAATTTCACCACATTCATTAAACTCTGGGAAAAGGACTAATGCAAAATGAAGCTTCCCTATTTGAGTTTGGTAAATCAATCCCCATCAGTCAGCTCTACTCAATCTTTTGTACGGCATTCATTCTCTTGTATCTATAACTTATGGTGGACAAGGGAAAGGAAGTAACCGCTCCAGGTGGATATGTTGAACAATCAACAACGGTTCAGGAAATCAAGGGTGTCGGAAATGCACAGAGCAATTGGTAGAGGAAAAAAGGAATGAACAGCCGCACTCCAAAAAAACATAAGGTTGTCTTTAATATACAAATGGAAAAATGCACTACAAAAACAAGCAGAGAACGGGAATAATATCCTACGCGTTTCACACTACAAATCAGTGCTTAATCATGGCTCATGGTGCATAGAGTAAGTTGTAGATTTCACAATGTATTAAAAATTGTCTATTGTTTTTCGGGTAGAGCATGATATTTTTTTACTAATCTGTTTATTTTGGTCAACTTATTAGTGCAAGCTTTTTGTTTGGTTCCTGTCTTACCCAAAAAAGATATCACTTATCCAAGTAGACCTAAAAGTCCTAATGCCTAGTACACACGATCGTTTTTCCCATCTGGAAAACTGACATGTTTTCCTTTGGCCGGGAAAACCGGCTGTATGTATGCTCCTTAGCAGTTTTCCTGACAGGAAAACTGCAGTTTAAAAAATGAGAACACGTTCTCTTTTTTCTCGGCATGAATCACAGCGTTTTTTTCCCCCTGCAGTTTTCCTATGGTAAAAACTGCAAGGGAGCATACACACGGCCAGTCTTCCCAACCAAAGTTTTCCTGTTGGGAAAACCGGCCGTGTGTACAGGAGAAAAAGCACCCAGCAGGTTCTCGGTTCTCCCAGAGGTCTCTTGACCGTTGGGAAAACCGATCGTGTGTACTAGGCATTAGCCCTGTACACATGGCCTGAATATCAGGCGGTATCACCTGGTTCATCAGAAACAGTCCGACACTTGGCTCGTGTGTATGTCAGCTGGTCAAACAGAAGTCGGCTGAACGTATGGCTTCTGTCGAAGGGGCATGACCAAAAAAGGTCTGCCAATCAGCACTGTGACTGGTGTGTTCTTGGGGGGGGGGCTAAAAAAGTCAATAGTCCAGCAGGGAGATTAATGTACTAACATCGAATTGATAGTACAAGATCTTAGCCCAAGCTGTTCAGTTTTTTTTTTTTTTATTCAGGACGCTGGGTTGGACGAAAAAAAACTTAAAGTATGTACTAGGACAATGACTCTAAACATACCGCCATAGCTACAATGGAATGGTTTAGATCAAAGCATATTGTTAGAATGGTCCAATCAATGTCCAGACCTAAATTCAATTGAAAATCTGTGGCAAGACTTGATAATTGCTGTTCACAGATGCTCCCCGTCCAATCTGAAAGAGCTTGAGCTATTTTGCAAAGAAGAATGGGCAAAAATGTCACTCTCTAAATGTGCAAAGCTGGTAGAGACATCCCCAAAAAAAATTCAGCTGTATTTGCAGCGAATAGTTGTTCCACAAAGTATTTAGGTGGGCTAAATACAAATGCATGCCACACTTTTCACATATTTATTGAAAAAAAAAAAATTGAAAACACTGGTTTGAAAACCATTTATCATTTTCCTCCCACTTCACAATTATGTGTGATTTTGTGTTGGTTTATCACATAAAATCTCAATAAAATATGTTTACATTTTTAGTTGTAACAGGTGGAGACTATGGGGTTGATTTACTAAAGTTAATTAGACTGTGCATTGCAAACAGTAGTTGCACTCTGCAAGTGCAGTTGCTCCAAAGCTTAGTAAATGAGCAGAAGCTCTGCTGACTTCCATCATCAAATTGTGCTAGCAAAAATGTTTTTTTTTTTTCTTTGCATGTGATTGTGTATTCTTTGTAAAGTGGAGCTTTACCTCATTTACTAAGCTCTGGAGAAACTGCACATGCAGAGGGCAACTGCACTTTGCAAAGTGCACAATCTATTTGGTGTAGCACCCTCTACCTTTAGGTAGGTGCTAAGTGTAGTGTTTTGTGTTAACTGTCAGTGCAGGTAAATTCAAACAGACCTATGCTGCAAGCTTGGCCTGTTTGTTTTTGATATGGGGCAGGGGAGTGATTTTAGTGTAGCAGTAGGCGACTGACATGTGCTTTAGCTCTTGGGCGACCTCCCCTGTTTTCAGTGGAGAATGTTCTGGAAAAGGGGCAGGGCTGAGTGCTGGAGTGACATGGGGTATATGTGGGGAGCGTTGACTAATCCCCATCTAGGATTGGCTGAGGGCAGGCCTCCTACATATACCCACAGTCAGCCTGCTGAGGGAGGAGTTGTCGGCTGGATGAACTGAAGAACCACTTTAACCACTTAAGGACCGCCTCCTGCACATATACGTCGGCAGAATGGCACGGCTGGGCACAAGCACGTACAGGTATGTCCTCTTTAAGTACCCAGCCGTGGGTCCAAAGCTCCGTGACCGCAGCCGTGGGACCCGCAGACCCGATCACCGCTGGAGTCCCATGATCGGTCCCTGGAGCAGAAGAACAGGGAGAGCTGTGTGTAAACACAGCTTCCTCGTTCTTCACTGTGGCGCCGTCATCGATCGTGTGTTCCCTAATATAGGGACACACAATCAATGACGTCGCACCTACAGCACACCCCCCTACATTTAGAAACACAGGTCACACTTAACTCCTTCAGCGCCCCCTTGTGGTTAACTCCTAAACTGCAATAGTCATTTTCACAGTAAACAATGCATTTTTAATGCATTTTTTGCTGTGAAAATGACAATTGTCCCAAAAATGTGTCAAAATTGTCCAAAGTGTCCGCCATAATGTTGCAGTCATGAAAGAAAATCGCTGATCGCCGCCATTAGTAGTAAAAAAAAATGCAATAAAACTATCCCCTATTTTGTAAACGCTATAAACCACAAACCAATCGATAAATGCTTATTGTGATTTTTTTTTTTACCAAAAATAGGTAGAAGAATATGTATCGGCCTAAACTGAGGAAAAAATATTTTTTTTATATGTTTTGGGGGGGATATTTATTATAGCAAAAATTAAAAAATATTGCATTTTTTTCAAAAGTGACGCTTTATTTTTGTTTATAGCGCAAAAAATAATAAATACCACCAAAAGAAAGCTCTATTTGTGGAAAAAAAAAGGACGCCAATTTTGTTTGGGAGCCACATCGCACGGCCACGCAATTGTCAGTTAAAGCGACGCAGTGC
Organism: Rana kukunoris; assembly: GCA_029574335.1. Taxonomy (NCBI): domain Eukaryota; kingdom Metazoa; phylum Chordata; class Amphibia; order Anura; family Ranidae; genus Rana; species Rana kukunoris. The sequence continues at coordinate 27,346 of JAJQKJ010000878.1, forward strand.
CGAATCGCAAAAACTGGCCAGGTCCTTTACCTGCCTAAAGGTCCGGGTCTTAAGTGGTTAAAGGTGTAATGCACTATCTGAAGAAGTGTCACACATCAATTGCTGTAACAAATTGAAGTATCAATTCATCCTATGGGCATCCCATGTCCCTATTCCCCAACCAATTTAATCCCCTAATAAAAAAACAAAAACAAGCCTTTTCATTGACTAAAATAGTGTGTCTAATGAATGTCTGCCAGCAGGGTGATATCAGTAGATGTAGTAACTCGTAGCAACCACTCGCTACATTTCCTTAAGTAAATCAACCCCTATATGTATGCAGACACGTTTTTGTTAATGTAAAAAAAGTATCAAGATGAGCTAACTATGGTGTGTGACTCTTATTTTCTGGTATTCCTATATTGGAGTGAAGACACACTACATGAGTTGGCACCTGGATGGTCTGTGAATGTTAAGAGGTAGAGGTTTTGAGCAGTGCCATGGATTTAGGTATGCCTAAAGTGTTGGGAAAATCAGCATTCATGCTGTATTTGCAGTACTATAAGTACAATGATTGCCTCAAAGCAGAAAATTAGTTTTAAGCATTAGAGTCTGTAACAATATCCTGCAGATACCTTTCTTTATATTAGTGAAGCAAACATCTAAGTGGCAATTTGAAACTGATTGTGATGCACAAGCCTAAAATTGGTCCCTATGCAGTCTTATTTATTCCCTAAAAGTCTTTGCAGATGGTAGGCTGCTATGGTTGCTAGAATAACGAATAAATGAAATAGCTTTGTCTTATTTGTGCAGATTATGATAGAAATTTTAATTTCTTCTTCCTATAAAATTATTTTAATTTTTTTCCTTATCAGGCTCTTGCAGCAAAGATTTTCAGTTTAATGCAACAGTTTGGTCTACTGTTTTCTTGTTTTGCTTTCCACTTTGTTTCCAAAGGAACATAAATGATCAGTAAAATAAATTTGCAAATTAAATTTTCTCTTAGTTGCTGAGAAAACTTTATGGAAAGCCATGAAAAAAAAACAACAATGTTCCAAAAACACAGTTTTCATGTAGTAAATGAGGAGCAGAAGAACCATAGAGTGAATCAGTAGGAAAAAAAACCCGTATAAAATCATATGGGCTCCATTCACAAAAGCATCTACCATGCAGTATGTAGGTGTCCAGTAGAGATGGTCTCAATGTTTGAGTTGAACGTGAGTTGGACTCGAAAATCAGCTGTTCGTTTGTTCATAAAACAAACAAACATATGGGGCGCTCACAGCAAGTTCGCCTGCCCGAGATCGCAGTGCAATTGATGGCTGGTGATTGGCCAAAGCATGCACCTAACCTGCATGCTTTGGTCAATCACAGTGTGATGAGCTGTGAGAGCTATGATTGACCAAAATCAGGGTGCCAAATCTACGCCCCACACTATATAAGGCTGCTGCTTACACGGCGGCTGTATATAGTGAATGAATAGAGATTAGGCAGGTAGTTGTGTATAGTGCAGTCAGTGTAGTATATATAATACAGTTCAGAGTATATAGTGTAGTATATAATAATACAGTACAGATTATATAGTGCAGCCCATGTAGTGTATCTATAATAGAGTGGATGGGCATGCATAACCCATAGATGAGCACAAATGAGCCATGGATGGGCATGGATGAGCATTGATAAGACATGGATGAGCATGGATGAGCCATTGATGGGTATAAATGAGCATGGATGAGCATGGATGGGTATGGATGAGCATTGATGGGCACAGGTGAGCAAGGATGAGCACGGATGGGCACAGATGAGCATGGGTGGGCATGGATGAGCCAAGGATGGACACGAATGAGCCATGGATGGAGCATAAATGGGCATAAATGAGACATGGATAGGCACAGATTAGCACTGTGGGCAATTCAGATCCAGCTCACAGCGCTGCTGCACCTGACTCCCTCCTCTCTTCACACGCTGTACCAATGGGTGCGAGGAGAGGAGCTGGACCAGACATGCCCCGGGTGGTTGACAACTGATCACTTTGTCATTGGACAGAGCGATCACTTGGTAAAGGGCCGCTGTCATTTACCCTTTAACCTGTTCCGTGACGCACCAGGTCCGGAGGACTCGACGGTCACAGGCATTCACGTGTGAGTGCCCCAGGGAGCGCGATTCTGGGATTCTTAGGAGTAACTTCTATGCTTCTTCACAAGGTACCCTATTCCACCTGGTCCCTCTATACACATTGATATTGGGGTGTTATATTCATTTATTATATTGTAGACCTCTACCCCTATAGCTTTACTGTTACGTTTACTGTTACGTTACCCTACTCCATTTTTATGGAGTCTTATACCATTGCTACTTTTGTTATCTCCACAGAAGCCTCCAATAGATGTTCCCATGTTACACCATACCCTATTACCCAAGCTACTGGGAGTTTGCCTTTCTACTATGAGCATCCATGCCTTTCCTGAGGGGTTATGTTGGGGGGTTGTGTTCCTGGCACACGCTCCCTCATTTCCCATGGGAGACTTTACCGGTGGACCTCTGGGTCCAATGGGCCAGGCTATACTTCTCTACACAGCATGCCTGTCTGTAAGTTTTACTATGGGAGTGGTTCGTCCTACCATATGTGCAATTATATCCTCTGGCACATGTTAAGTAACTATGAATCTAAATACTATATTATCCTATTTTTTCTAGATATGCATCAGGTGCCTGCTCCTGATGAGTGGTACTATCAAACCACGAAACGCGTCAAGCTAGCTACAAGCCGTGGTTGCACTTTTATGTAGTCTACAAATTTACAATTCATCCTATGCAGTTGTGTGGATTTTGTGTACCCGCCGGGCACGCGTGCGGGACTCGGGGGACGCGCGCCCTACAAGCTGCTAAAGGGAGGATGAAGAACTACGTGCTCCCGCGTAGCAGTGCCACCATCCCGCAGTAATATGACGGCGGGCGGTCGGCAAGTAGTTAATGATTTTAATTTCTGCCAGCAGCTAGGGACGGGGGTACATGCCTTCAATTGTCTTGGCCCCATCTTGTTACTATTTTTTTCTGGGAGGATGTTGTTGTACATCCACCCAGAGTAATCCGACCATGCTGTAGCCGTCATTCAGCTATGGCCTGGTCGGTAAGTGGTTAATCTATATGTAAGTGATATAACTAAGGTGTGTAATGGGGTTGATAACCCTGGAGGTGACTATGACATTGAACATGATTTGGCATTGCTAAAAGACTGGTCAAAACAGTGAAAACTGCAGTTCAATATTTCTAAATGTAAAAAAATACACCTAGGAAAAAATAATCCCTTGAGAGGGTACAACATTATGGGTACAATGTTGGCCAGCACTACAGAGGAAAAAGATTTGGGGGTACTTATTTTTAGATGATTTCACAATGGGCAAACAGTGTGACCAGGCAGTGGGAAAATAGAATTTTAAGATGCATCACTAGAGGAAGGGGGTCCTGGTTCCCCTATATAGATCTTTAGTGAAACCTCATCTATAATGATGGGTCCAGTTCTGGAGACCTCACTAACAGAAAGATATTGATAAAATAGAACAAGTGCAGAGACAGGTAGCAAAAATGTTGAATGGTCGACATATTAATAGCGACTTCAGAAACTTAATATGTACAGGCTGGAAGAAAGAAGGGAAAGGGGAGACATTAGTAAAACTTTATTAAAACCTCTAAATGCATCAAGCGTCATTAGGGCAATTTTTTTAACATGAAAACAAAATCAAGAACATGGGGACATGACCTCAAACTAACCGGAGGAAAGTTCAAAACTACAGTAATCTTAGAACGTATTATTTTACTGAAAGGGTAGTTAATGCTTGGAATAAACTACTAGCAGAGGTATTGAGACAGTAAATGGGTTCAAACATGCATGGGGCAATCATCGATCTGTACTCAGATAAAAAAGTTAACACAAAAACAAAATAGGCAGCCATAGGTTCCTAATATCACATCTTTTGGCAATGTGCTTTGATACAACCCTTTTGGCATGAAGTGATGACACTAATACAGAAAGTGGTGGAGGTATCCCTTCCGCTAGACCCACTGCATTATTTACTTGGCCTCCCTTTCTCAGGTATTACTAAAAGAGACAATCGGCTGGTTTATTATATCCTCCTAGCTGCTAAGAGACTTATTCCTTTGTGCTGGTTGTCTAATACTCTCCCTCCATGGTCCAGACTTCTCCAGCTTATTGCTGAAACCTGAAGAATGGAATAAAAAACTTGAAGAGAAAATATGGACACCCGCACACCAAAACAAGCCTTTAATGGTAAAAACAGGAAAAAAGCACTACAAAGCACAGCAAGCAGTGGGGTGTATAGCTGACACGTTTCACACTAGGGTTCAGTGCTTAGTCATAGCTGGAGAATGGAATACTTGATGGCTTTTGTGCATGATACTATTCCCCAATTTGATAAAATCTTGGAGTCTTGGGACCGATAGGAATATGGGACCCCTCTGACGTCTATTGTGTCCTGAGGGTTCATGTGCCACTCTCGAAATTAAATTTATTGAGCGCCCCCCTCTCCCCTCCCTCTACCACCCTTCTCAGACATGTACTAAAGGGTACCTCCTAGAGTATCCTGACTATACTTATATACCCTAAGTTAGCCACGTTTTATATGTTTGACCTCTACATAATGACTTGTTTTGCTTATGAGTTGATGTTTAATCTTTTTTTTTTGAGCTGTGCAGCCCACCCCTGTGGTCTGCCTTAGTGGACATTTCCTTTTGTGCTTTACATATTATATGTATTATTTCTAGAATTTAAATGTTCTGTAAACTTTTCATTTGTGAAACCTAATAAAAATACAATTATAAAAAACAAAATGGGCACATGTGACGGATTATGCCCTGTACACACTATCGGTTCATCTGATGAAAACTAACCGATGGATTTTTTCTTCAGATATCCGATGAAGCTGACTTTCATCAGTCTTGCCTACACACCATCGGTTAAAAATCCGATCGTGTCCAACGCAGTAACGTAAAACACAACGACATGCAGAGAAAAATGAAGTTCAATGCTTCCGAGCATGCGTCTACTTGATTCTGAGCATGCATGGATTTTTGACCAGTGGATTTCCCCACAGACGATCGTTTTTTTCTATCGTTTTTTTTAAACCATATGAAAATTTTAAAACAGGTTCTATTTTTTTTCACCGATGGGGGAAATAAACTGTAGCCCCCACAGGATCGGTTTGTCCGATGAATACGGTCCATCAGTCTGTTTTCTTTTTTTTTTTTTTCTTTTCAAATATTTTTATTAGTTTTAACAGGCACGAGGTACAAGTAACAACACGTTGTCAACATACAAAGTACCAACAGTACAAAAGTTCTGACAATACACAAAGGAAGGAACAAATTTATATGCGACATACCTGCATACTTAGGCTATAAGCAGGGGCCTAGCATCCTACTGCTAAACGTGGATGCGTCGGTCCCATAATTGGACGCGAGCAGGCATACGGTCCTGAACCATTGCATATCCAATCAAGGAATGACCAATTTAGTAACCTTTTATCAGACTTCATGTTTAAACTACTTCAAGCCACTTAAAGGAAGCAAAGAGAAATAACCAAAAAATAAGACAAAAATAGAATTAGAAGACATCAAATCAAATCAAACAAATTAAAAATAAAATGAATAAATAAATAAACCACACCTGAGGATAAAACATAGAGGGTGAGTAAAGGGCAGAATTGCAAACCCGAAGAATCAGGGGGAGTTGACATAGCAGAATACAGGCAACTCATGGTAAGGAGCAACCCAAGGTGACAAGTCCTGACGTCCATGGATTCCATGTACTGTTAAAGAAAGATAACGTTCGGGACTGAATTGCGAAGTGTCTTTCATACGAGTATTGAGTATTAACCCTATGAATCACTTCGGAAACATCTGGAACTAGGATGAACTTCCATTTAGAGGTGATTGTCAACCTAGCGGCTATTAATATATGAGACACAATGCATCTAAATTGAACGTGAAACTTATTAATGGTCAATGAGAGGATAGCTAGTTGAGGGGTAGGTATCACAAAGACTCCCGTAACCGACGATAATAATTTGAACACCCCATACCAGAAACCGCGAACTCCAGTGCAGTCCCATAGTATGTGGTACAAATTACCTCTACATCCACATTGTCTCCAGCATAAGTTGGAGTCTGTATGATAAATTACAGACAGTCTCACCGGAGTGAGATAAGATCTATGAAGGATTTTTAGCGAGAGATCCCAATGATTAGTGCAGTGCGAGTATCTAAAGCTAGATTCTATGGCAGCTTTCCATTCTAACAAGGAAAAGGTAGACCCTAGATCTTGTTCCCAATTGAGCATATTAGAGGATTTGGTGAAATTGTCAGATTGTTGAATAAGGGCGTAGAACCACGACAAGCCCTTAGGCTTATCGAAGTTGGACATTAGATATCTCCATGCTCTGTCATGAAGTTCATATGAACAGTTAGGGTGTTTGGAACGGAAATGTTGAATCTGAGCCTTGGCATACGCATGGGAGGGTGGGTCTTTGAGGATCAGGTCCCCCCAAGATTGTATACCCTCCTCCAGCCACGACTTTATATTCAGGTGAGGGATTAGAAACTCATAAATTTTGATATTCGAAAGTTCTTGGCGTAATTTGGATGTAGAGCCCGATGCCCTATGTAGGCCCTCCCAGGCTGAAAGGGTGGCCACAATAGAAGGCATAGAGGGGGAGGTGAAAGACACATTGGTTAACTTGGCTAATAATAAAGAGGGAAGATCTCTATTTCGTATAATTGATTTTTCGATTTGGACCCAGAGCTTATCAGACTTCGGGTCGAACCAAGCCTTAGATTGGTCTAAAATAGCCGCCCAGTAATATGAACGAATGTTTGGAAGTCCGACACCCCCAGTAGCCCTATGTTTTTGCATCGTGGAGAAGGTAACCCTGGGTAGCTTGCCTCTCCAGATGAATCGCCTGAACAACTTGTCAACTGAATGAAAAAAAGACCCTGGTATTGAGATGGGGATTGTCCTAAAATAGTAAATCAGCTTAGGTAGGAGAATCATTTTCAAGGCCGCCACCCTTCCCAGCCATGAGAGTTCATACAATGCAATATGCTGTAAGTCCGTCTTCACTATATCAATCAGAGTTGAGAAATTAACAGAATACATAGAAGAAGACGGTGAAGACAATTTTATACCCAAATACGGTATAGATTTGGTTAACCATTGAAAAGAGTATCTATCCTTTAGTAAGGAAAGTTGATTCTTGGCAATATTGACAGGCAGTAGACAGGATTTTGTAATATTAAGCTTATAATATGAGACTTCACTATACTTCTGTAGTATTGCGCTAACTCTAGCCAGGGAAGAAACCGGATTAGATAGGGTTAAAACCACATCATCGGCAAATAATCCGATCTTGTGGGAATGGTGGGCAACCTCAATACCCGAAACGGAATTATCTGCTCTAATGGCCTCCGCCAGGGGCTCCATCAGCAAAGTAAAAATTATGGGTGACAAAGGACACCCCTGACGGGTGCCATTAGTAATGAGAAATTTGTCGGAGAGAGCGTTGGACGTAAACACCCTAGCCGACGGGGAGGAATATAGTGCTAATACCGCCGAGAGAATCATTCCATGAAGGCCAAACTTTTGTAGAGTCGCTTTGAGATATCCCCAATGGACCCTATCAAAAGCTTTCTCCGCGTCGAGCGTTAGTATCGCTGTGGGAAGCTTCCTGGTTTCAACTATATGGAGAAGGTCAAGCAGTCTCCGAGTTCCATCGGGGGCCTGCCTGCCCTGTACAAAACCAACTTGGTCTGCCTTTACCAAGCTAGGGGTAATCTTGGCCAGTCTATTTGCTAAAATTTTTGCGTATATTTTTAGATCCGTGTTTAACAAAGAAATGGGTCTGAAGTTTTGAGGGGAGTCCGGTTTCTTGCCTGGCTTTGGTAAGGTAATAATCGTAGCCTGTAACATTTCCTCAGGGAATGAAGCTGAAGAGGCAGCACTGTTGAACAAGATACTCAAATAAGGGACCAAAGTTTGTGAAAAAGTTTTATAGTATTCTGATGAAAAGCCATCAGCCCCGGGGGATTTGTTATTGGGTAATGCCTGAATAGTGTCAGAGATTTCCTTAACAAGGATAGGGGAGTTAAGTATATTTAGGTCCTCTGCCGCTAGTGATGGGAGGGAGACTGACTCTAAAAAGGCAGATATAGAGTGCGGAGTAGGTTGAGGTGTGGAACTATCATCTGCTAAATTATATAGATCCTTATAATATTTCATGAAGGCATTAGCTATGTTAACTGGATGGTGTTCTACAATATTCGTATGTGGGTCCTTAAGAGTTGGGAGGTTAGATCGTCTTTGCCTCCTGGATAAATAGTTGGCCAATAACTTATCGGCTTTATTGCCGTAGGCATAGAATTTAGCTTTGGTGCGCCTAAGTAAGTTTTGATGGTTAGAAAGAAGGAGTAAACAAACTGTCTGCCTACACTCGAACAGATTTTTTTCTGCTACATGGGAAGGGTTTTGTTTATGGACATTTTCCAGTTTTGCAAGCTCGGAGAGCTGCTTGTTCAACAGTTCTCCCCTTTGCCTCTTGTTTCTAGCTGCAGCCTGGATAAGTAATCCTCTGCAGAAAGCCTTATGAGAGCACCACAATGTATTTATGTTGACCTCTCCGGTGTCATTCAATTCAAAAAATTCAGAAAGCTGTTTATTTATATTCGAGGAAGAGACCGGGTCAGCCAAGATCCCAAGATTATTTCTCCACAGGTAAGATGGTGCAACAAAGCCACTCTCCTTCAGCTGAATGGAGATTGGAGCGTGGTCTGACCATGTAATCGAATGGATCTTGGCCGAAACCGTTCTTTGTAGCAAATTAAAATCAGAAAGAAAAAGATCAATTCTTGAGTAAACCCGGTGAGGGGAGGAGTAGTAGGTAAAGTCTTTCTCCGATGAGTGTAAACATCTCCATGGGTCATAAAGTTCCTTTTCCAGTAGCAACGATCGAAGTTCCGGCCTGTTAGAAGGGTTAACCCCCGAGCAGTCCATTCGTTTATCGATCACACTATTAAAATCTCCGCAGAGGAGAAGGGACCCTTTCCTGACTTTGTCCACCTTTTTCAGCAGGGATCTTAGAAAAGAACATTGTCTTCTGTTAGGGGAATAGACATTCACCAGAGTATACGTGAGGCCGTTTAAATCACAAACCAGGATTATGAATCTGCCATTAGAGTCAACAATGGCCTCATGTAATTGGAAAGCAACTGATTGCTTAATAGCAATAAGCACACCCCGTTTCTTAACTGGCGCCGGGGCATTGAAAATATGGGGAAAAGCTCTATGCGAGCATTTAGGGAGCTTAGTGGCCATAAAATGAGTCTCTTGCACACATAGAACTTCCCCTTGCAGCTTCTCGATTTCTCTCCACATTGCTGATCTTTTATATGGACTATTCAAGCCATGAACGTTCATGGAAACAACTGATAGAGTCATCATTCTAGAGCAAGAAAGTTCGCTAATTTTAAATGAATTATGACAGTACACCCAGGTAACAATGGTGTTTTACCTGCGGAAGGCGGCAACTGAGATGAGATAAGTGAGCAGGTCCCTTTTAAATTGAAGGCAGCATATGGTGTGGATCTTCCATCGGATGGCAGGTATAGGTCTGTCGAATGATCCTCAGGTAAGGTGACATGCAAAAATAGAAAATGAAAAAGCAGAGACAAAAATAAAAAAAAATAAAACAAATAAGTAGAAACACAACAAAAATAACAGTCATAAAGTGCGAACAACTTCCGCATTGTTATACCAGGGGGGTAACAAGCTCCCAGTGAACCAAAAAAAAAACTGATACTACAGCCCGAGATCAAAAAGTTAGGAACAGCCCGCAATAGGACATCAAGGGAATAAATCAGGTTGAGCCCCATTCAGGGGACAGTCTCGCAGGAGCAGATTTAGGTGACGGGACGTGAGTGTCCTCCGGAAGCAAATCCCATTTTTTCGCCAGGGCAAGGCCCTCTTCCATACTTCTAATAACATGAGTGCGATTGTCTTTGACTATTAGAAGTTTAGTGGGAAATCCCCAGGAGTAAGGGATTTTATGGTTTTGCAGCAACTTAGTGATGGAGGACAGCTTTTTGCGAGCCAGCATGGTATGTTGAGACAGGTCCGCATACACCAAGATATCCGAGTATGGGGCTGGTAATGGGTGATTTTTCCTGGAGAAACGCATAACTTCATCTTTGACATGAAAGAAATGAACACGCGCAATCACATCTCTTGGAACAGAATCAGGTAGGAATTTTGGTTTAGGAAGACGGTGGGCCCTGTCAACAATGACTTCTCTCTCGGGAACATCTGGAAGAATGGCGGCAATAAAACGCTGCACATAGCTCCGCAACTGATCCGGGGTCACAGATTCCTCCACCCCCCGCAATTTAACGTTGTTCCTCCGAGATCTGTCCTCCAAATCAGCAATCTTTTCTCTCATGGCCTGAATATCCCCCTCAGTATCATTATGTGCATCCACCAATTCGTTGTGTGCCACAGCAAAATCACCCATCTTATCTTCCACATGACTGACTCTGTCTCCTATAGATGTAACGTCAGATCTTATTTGAGAGATACATTGCATCATATCCCTATGCAGGGATCCCCTGAGAGTTACCAACATATCTTTCATTATTGTATCGCTCAGAGGCAGCCCTGATGTGGGGAATTCATTAATTTGATCTATAAAGTCTCTCGTGCTGTTCTGAGAGTCTTCCTGCCCCTCCATCTCACCTGCATAAGTATGACTGGCTGATCGTTTCTGCGACGACTTTTGTGGGCTTGAGATAGGAGAGGGATTCGGAGTAGATCCTCTGCTACTGGCCAGGGACGCAGACGCTGTCTGGTTAGGGATCGCACTGCCGCGTCCTCCCCCCGGCGGCGATCCCCGCCGCAAGTCCGAGGCTCCGGCGCCATCTTGGGGCCCAGGCGTGCTCGTCGGCGGGTAGAAGTCCGTGAGCTTTCGCGGCTTCTGCTCACCTTTCCTCTTCCCCATGTCCGTTGGAGCCAAGCTGGAGATCACTGGCAGGTTTACAGAGGTCTCAGGGGCTGTATTTGTCGCTCGTGGTAGCTAATGCCGGGTTCACGGAGCGGAGCTCTCTCCTTACCCGACCGTCCTCATCGGCTGCCGGCCACGCCCCCCATCAGTCTGTTTTCATCAGACAAACTGATTGTGTGTACAGGGCATCACTCTGGCTTTTTCTGCGTTTCAATATTTACACACAGTTTGTACACAAAAGCTAACTATTACTATTACAGCTTACTCTTGGTGTGATGGCTTTGTTTCCTTTTTTTTTCCAAACCTCTTTTACTTTGTTTTTACCTATTGACCTTGCAAATGGCACACTTCTTGTCCCGGAGTAGCTACATCACCTGTCCACTGCTCCACTGCTCCATGGAGTCATGGTTACTACCCTAGGCTGCTCTCCTGATATGGACTACAAATATGTCCATATCTGTTCTTTTCCATTACATTGTGGGCAGGGAATTTGGTATTTTACAGAAGATGGCTAGGAAGGAAGATATTTCTCGGTAACATATATGTGAACCCTTTTCTTTGAAAAATAATCAATTCAGTTTGAAATAGAAGTGAAAGGCAAAACATTTCTGTATATATTTTTGTAATGTAATTTTTTATATATTAACCTCTTGACACCCACGCAGTGCATATGTGCAGTGGCAAAGAGGGTGGGCTTTAGCTCCCACATACTGCACATACGCATATATGAAGAAACGAAAAGGTTGGGGTGATGGCGCTCCCTGACCCTGAAAGGTACCTGTGAAAAATCACCAAACTAGTGACTATAATAAGAAGCTATAATTGTATGTGTACAATTTCCAGAGAAAAGCTAGTGTCTACAGGTGAAACTCGAAAAATTTGAATATTGTACAAAAGTTCATTTATTTCACTAATGCAACTAAAAAGGTGAAACGTATATATGATATAGACTCATTACATGCAAAGCAAGCTAGTTCAAGCCAAGATTTGTCATAATTGTGATAATTATGGCTTACAGCTCATGAAAACCCCAAATCCACAATCTCAGAAAATTTGAATATTGTGAAAAGGAACCTATAAATGGTCTCCCAGTCTAGTTTAGTAGGAATCACCATCATGGGAAAGACTGCTGACCTGACAGTTGTGCAAAAAAACATCATTGACACCCTCCATAAAGAGGGAAAGCCTCAAAAGGTAATTGCAAAAGAAGTTGGATGTTCGCAAAGTGCTGTATCAAAGCACATTAATGGAAAGTTATGTGGAAGGGAAAAGTGTGGAAGAAAAAGGTGCACAAGCAGCAGGGATGACCGCAGCCTGGAGAGAATTGTCAGGAAAAGGCCATTTAAAAATGTTGGGGACTTTCACAAGGAGTGGACTGAGGCTGGAGTCAGTGCATCAAGAGCCACCACAAACAGACAGATCCTGGACATGGGCTTAAAATGTCGTATTCCTCTTTGTCAAGCCACCCCTGAACAACAAACAACATCAGAAGCGTCTTACCTGGGCTAAAGAAAAACAGACCTGGTCTGTTGCTCAGTGGTCCAAAGTCCTCCTTGCTGATGAGAGAATTTTTTCCATCTTATTTGGAAACCAAGGAGCCAGAGTATATAGGAAGAATGGAGAGGTACACACTGCAAGATGCTTGAAGTCCAGTGTGAAGTTTCCACAGTCTGTGTTGATTTGGGGAGCTATGTCATCTGCTGATGTTGATCCACTGTGCATCAATAAGTCCAGGGTCACCGTAGCCGTCTACCAGGAGAACTTCATGCTTCGTTTCTCAGACAACATCTATGGGGATGCTGACTTAATTTTTCAGCAGGACTTGGTACCTGCCCACACTGCCAAAAGCACCAAAACCTGGTTCAATGTCCATGGGATTACTGTGCTTGATTGGCCAGCAAAACTCGCCTGATCTGAACCCCATAGACAATCTATGGGGCATTGCCAAGAGAAAGATTAAAAAAAAAAGGGGGGATAAGGTTGGTACTTTACATGAGGCATATGATAAACAACCATAGGCTTCCATCCCTGTACATGGATATGAGGGGGGGGGGGGACGACTTTAAATGAGATGTTTTTTTAGCAATATGCAATTATTCAAAAATAATTAAATATATATGAAATATAAAAAATATTTCCATAATAACCAGACTCAAAGTTACCAACCAAAAAAGGAACAAACCAGATTAACCTGTCTAACTGTATGCATTAAAAACATAGGTTTGGTTGCACACATTTGCAAATACCTGTGTACTGCAGTCCTAACTATGAATTTTAAAGTCTCCTCAGTAGGAGCACAGGTGTGCTAATCAATAGATAAGGGGCAGGTGACTGTGGGTAACCTTAAGGGCCCTTTCACACTAGCGGACGAACGGTCCGCTCATTACAAGTCCGTTAACGGACTTGTAATGGGTCCCTATGGGAGCGGATTCGTTAGCGGATGATGCATCCGCTAACGTCCGCTCGATCCGCATCCGTTTTTGCGGACGGAAGAATGTCCTATTTTTCTTCCGTCCGGCCAAACGGATCGGATGCAAACGGACAGACGGTCCGTTTCCATCCGACTCCCCATAGGGGAGAGCGGAGGAGAGACGGGGCGGTCCCTGCACAGAGACCCCCCGCTGAGCTGATGGACACACGGAGCGGACCGAAAAACGGACCGCTCCGTGTGTAAGGACCCTAAAGTGGCCCAAACCAAGTACTGAGTACATATGCATGCTTCTACTTTTCAAAGGTCCGATATTGTTCTATGTACAATCCTTGTTTTATTGATTGCATGTAATATTCTAATTTTCTGAGATTGTGGATTTGGAGTTTTCATGAGCTGTAAGCCATTATCATCACAATTATGACAAATCACGGCTTGAACTATCTTGCTTTGCATGTAATGAGTCTCTCTTATATATTAGTTTCACCTTTTAAGTTGTATTAGTGAAATTAACTTTTGCACAATATTCAAATTTTTTGCTTTTCATCTGTATATATTAATGGATACTCTGAATACTTACCTCTATCAGCAGCATGCTCCTGTCTGGACCGTCTAAGATTTTATATCTTAAAGGCACGCTTTGACGCAGTGGGGTCGCCTCTTAACCGCTTAACGACCGCCGCATGTAGATATATACGTACACAGAATGGCACGTACAGGCAGATGGACGTGCTGGCACGTCCTTGCCTTCCCGCGGGTCGGGGGTGGCATACGGCGGTCGGTAAGCCTCTGGGATCGATCTGGGATGAGGGGGCGGCTATTCATTTCTGTCCGCCCCCTCGCGATCGCTCTCAGCGAATCCGCTTACACCCCCCCCCCCCCGCTGCCCGCCCTCTGCCTGTGTAATGTAAACTCAGGCAGAGAAAATGATGTCACCTCTCCTCTCTGCGGTATTTTCAATCTGGCGAGAGGAGAGAAAACATCACAAGTGAGTTGCAGAACAGCACACTGACACCAGTACACATAGGCACATTAACCCCTTCTTGTGTTGGAGGAGCACTGTATGAACACTTTAAGAAGTCAGTGTTGACCTGTCAAGAGGACTTTATATGCATGTATTTATTTATTTATTTATCTGTCGATGAACTTTGTGCAATTATGCTTATCATGTTATGTTTTTGTGTTTTTTGGAATAAGCGCACCATTGTTTCAATCATTTATTAATCTAATGTTTAAGACCATTTTAACCACTTAAGCCCCAGACCAATATGCTGCTTTTTCTTCACAAATAGAGCTTTCTTTTGATGGTATTTGATCACCTCTGCGTTTTTTATTTGTTGCGCTAAAAACAAAAATAGAGAGACAATTTTGAAAAAAAATCAATATTTTTTACTTTTTGCTATAATAAATATCCCCCAAAAACATATATAAATTATTTTTTTTCTCAGTTTAGGCCGATACGTATTCGCAATAAGCGTTTATCGATTGGTTTGCACAAAATTTATAGCGTTTACAAAATAGGGGATAGTTTTATTGCATTTTTATTATTTATTTTTTTACTACTAATGGCGCCGATCAGCGATTTTTTTCGTGACTGCAACATTATGGAGGACAATTTTGACACATTTTTGAGACCATTGTCATTTTTACAGCAAAAAATGCATTTAAATTGCTTTGTTTATTGTGAAAATTGCAGTTGCAGTTTGGGAGTTAACCACAGGGGGCGCTGTAGGATTTAGGGTTCATCTAGTTTGTGTTTACAACTGTAGGGGGTGTGGCTGTAGGTCTGACGTCATCGATCGAGTCTCCCTCTAAAAGGGATCACTCGATCGATGCAGCCGCGACAGTGAAGCGCGGGGAAGCCGTGTTTACATACGGCTCTCCCGGTTCTTCAGCTCAGGGGAGAGATCGTGAGCGGGCGGCTAGAAACGAATAGCCGCGCCCTCATCCCGGATCACTCCCCGCGGGTTTCCGACCGCCGCATGTAGCAGGGGGGGTCCCGATCAGGCCCCCGACCCGCACAAAGGCAGGGACATATATATACGTCCATCTGCCTTAACGTTCCCTTCTGTGGATTTGAGTTTTCCTGACTGTCACAAGGACACTGGAACAATCATGCAGACAAGCCCTTCTGACATTTATCACACTTTCCCGACTTTCATATTTTTGTTGGTCAATGACTTGGAAAGTATTGAAGCCACAGGGTCATCATAACAACCAGGTAACTAGCATTTTCAAAAGCAGGTCAGCAATGGCTGCCCCCATATTTCTCTTTAGAAATTAATACTAGGTGAAATCTGTACATAATCACAAATCATGTAACTGATTCAGGCTTGCTGGTGACAAATTTACAACTTTAGCATTTCACTATTGGGCAATAAGGAACATTTTGATAAGTATAACAATTTCTGTGCTTTCAGGTGTTAATTTTTCTTTTTTTTCTTTTTTTTCTTGGCAGTTTTATGCATAAACAACAGATGTGTCTATACGCTTAAGGGAGATTTACAATGCAGACTATTCAAAAACAACAATAGCATATTGAAGTGTGAAAAGAAAACATTGAACTTTGTTCTGTAAATGTATTGTCATGTGAAATCATTAATCAGACAATTCGCCATATGGGTTAGGGAAATGGCATGTTACACTGACCTTTTGTTTTTGTTTAGTTTGTATTCTTTTGTAATGTATTTTATTGTACCAACGTATTAACCACTTCAGCCCATTCCAAAGACCAGAGCACTTTTTGCGATTCCGCACTACGTCACTTTAACTGACAATTGTGCGGTCGTGTGACGTGGCTCCCAAACAAAATTGACGTCCCTTTTTCCCACAAATAGAGCTTTCTTTTGGTGATATTTGATCACCTCTGCGGTATTTTTTTTTTTTTTGCGCAAAAAAAAGAGACAATTTTGAAAAAAAAAATCCTATATTTTTAACTTTGTGCTATAATAAATATCCCCAAAAAATATACTGTATATAAACACATTTTTTTTTTACTCATTTAAGGCCGATACGTATTCTTTTAAATATTTTTGGTAAAAAAAATAGCAATAGGCGTTTATTGATTGGTTTGTGCAAAAGTTAGATGTTTAGAAGTCTATGGCATTTTTATTAATATATATATATATTTTTTACTAGTAATGGCGGGGATCAGTTATTTTTTATCGTGACTGCGGCATTATGGCGGACACATCGGACACTTTTGCTGCTATTTTGGGACCATTGACGTATACACAGAGATCAGTGCTATAAATATGCACTTATTACTGTGTAAATGTGTCTGGTAGTAAAGGGGTTGACCAAGAGGGGGCGCTGAAGGGGTTAAGTGTGTCCTAGGGATGTGTTCTAACTGTAGAGGGGCGTGGCTATGTGTGACACGACATTGTTCACCGCTCCCGATTACAGAGAGCTGTGATCAGTGTCCTGTCACTAGGAAGAATGGGGAAATGCTTGTTTAAATTAGCATTTCCCCGTTCCTCCTCTCCCTGAGACGATCGTGGGTATCCCCGCGGACTTTGAATTCACTGGACCCACGATCACACAATGCCGCATATTAAAGGCAACGTACAGGTATGTTGATCTGCCTGTTCGTGCCATTCTGCCGACGTATATCGGCGTGAGTCAGTCTGCAAGCGGTTAACCTATGATCTATTCTAGTGTAGCATTTTAAACATACTCCCCAAAAGATAACAAGCTTATAGGAACTCGCCTTTATTTTTTAAGTATAGCTTCTGAAGCTGAGTTACAACAAAGATTTACAGGGCTTCCTTCTCAAAACACTAGCCCACTGCTAAAAAAAACACCATCCCACTCCGTTTGAACATCTATGTGCTGAGGGCCCTCACCAGTTATGCCCTGTACACACGATCAGAATTTCTGATGGGATAAAATCTGTCAGAATTCCATTCAAGCTGTCTTGTATACGCACTGTCAGACCAAATTCCGACCGTCCAAAACGCGGTGACGTAAACACTACAACGGGCCGAGAAAAATTAAGTTCAATGCTTCCGAGCATGCGTCGACTTGGTTCTGAGCATGCATGTTTTTTTCTCCGTTAGAGTTCCACACTGACAATTGGAATTTTCGCTAGAATTTTTTTCCAATTCAGTCTGACTTTTTTCATAGGAAATTCTGATCGTGTGTTTCATTGCATAAGAGTTAATATCCTTCATATACCATATTCTGCATGAATCTACAAAGGTACTAGCTGATACCCACTTATATATGAGTAAATTGAATTTGCTATTGGGACGTTCTATCCCTATGCAAACATGGGCTAAAATATGGTTATCAACTTTTAAATCCTCTAAATATGTGGTTCAGAGGGAGACGGTGGTGAAGATTTTAATGTTTTTTTTTTTTTTTTTTTCAACAATAGTTTTTATTGAGTTTAACATTTTACAGATTATACAAGTAGAATGTATACCAGTTCTTCGACAAGAGTGAATAAACAAAGTCGTATACAGCGGTTAAGTCATGTTCAATCGTTTAGCTAAATAGCATAGTTCAGATAACAGATCAAAATAAGGGTGCATATAGAATTTATCGGACTTACATGGTGTAAGGTGACAGCTAAAGTTAGAATCCTGATAGCCCGGGTGCGTTTGCGGCCACCGGGTTCACAGAAATAGTGCTGTGTTGGACCAACGTGTCCCTGGACACCACGTTTTGTGGGCTTCTACCATGCGTCCCTTGCTAGAGGCCAGAGTAAGCTCATAGTTGTAGTGCAGATTAATTAGCTCAATAGTGTTCTCTATCGACGGGGGCTTGGTAGATTTCCAGAGTCTGGTAATGCTCAGCCGAGCTGCCAGAAGGATATTGGTGGCTACGAGGCATGAGTCAGCAGGTATCTGATCCATATCAATGTTTAGTATTGCCATCGATAGTGATGGGAGTATAGGACTGCCTATGACGTCCGTCAGTATACGGAAGATGGCAGACCAATACATGGCAATGGACGGGCAAGACCAGAAGATATGTAACATATCTCCCTTAGTGCCGGCGCATCTCCAACATGTGTCAGGGCTGTTTATACCAAATTTAGCTATTTTAGCTGGTGTGAGGTACCAGCGCTGGGAGATTTTTAGTGTGAGTTCCCACAGCGCCGCATTTCGAGTAGCTTTGTAGATGGACCTAAGTGCAGACTGCCATTGGTCATCAGTGAGAGTTTGGCCCACGGCCACATCCCATTGGAAGTGAGGTTTGGCTTTGGAGAAGACCTGTTTTTGGCGAAAGATACTATAGAAAAGGGAAATTCCCTTCTTTTTCGAAGGGGAGGTATTAAGGAATGACCACGTTGAAGGGGGAATAGGATAGCAAGGGTTGGGCACCTGAAATAGACAGTGTCTGATTCTAAGGTAGGTAAAGACTTACGAATGTGCCAGGTGGAACTTAGTTTGTAGCTGAGGGAACGTGAGTAGTGTTTGTCCACTAAATAGGTCTTGGACGTAGGATATACCATTGGCTGTCCAATGTTTCAAGTCAAGGTCTGTAGTGCAGTGTTGAAAGCAGGTCAAAGGAATAGGAGGGTGGAATGGGTGAGGATAGATTTCACCTTGCTGGACCAAAAATTTCCAGGCTAAGGTCGATGCTCTCATCGTGGGGTGGAGTGATTTGGAGACCAGCGTGCCATGTGGTACTCCCAGAATCCAGTCTCGGAGATTGTTATGTGTAACCAATGTGGATTCCAGCTGTCCCCACAGTGTGAGAGGGAACGGCTGGAACCAGTCCTTAAGCTGAGTAAGAATTGTAGCCCAGTAATACTCTTTGAAGTCTATGGACCCTGCCCCTCCGGCCTGTTTATGTTTGGTGAGCAGTTGCTTTGCGCAGCGAGGCTTCTTGCCATGCCAAAGCAGTGTGTTCAGGGTAGTTTGTAGGGACTGGAAGTAAGATGTTGGGATAGGGATAGGGAGTGTGCGAAACAAATACAGTAGCTGCGGTAGGTGCATCATCTTAAATGCTGCGAGCCTACCGGACCAGGATAGTTCATGTTTGGCCAGGCCCATAATATCTTTCTGGAGTTTGTCGAGGAAGGGTTTGAAGTTACTCCTAAATAAATGTTTGGTGGTGCTTGTCAATCGGATTCCCAGGTAGGAAATCTCGTGTTCCGCCCAGGTAAAGGGAAATTGTGCTTGCAACAGGTTTTTGGAAGTGGCGTCAAGACCCAGGTCCAGTATGTAGGATTTGTTGGCATTTATTTTATAGTATGACACTTCGCTAAACCACTGGAGGGTTTTGTGTGCTTCTAGAAGGGATAGCGTTGGGTCAGTTAACATAAGAATGATGTCGTCTGCGAACAGACTAATCTTGTGAGAGGTAGAGCCTATTTGAAAACCGGAGATTCGTGGATTCTGCCTGATGTGTTCCGCTAGTGGTTCTATGGGTAGATTAAAGATCAGCAGCGACAACGGGCAGCCCTGCCTGGTGCCGTTTGTTATGTTGAATGGTTGGGAAATCATATCGGCTGAGAACACTCGTGCAGATGGGGATGTATAAAGTGCAAGTAAAGCGGTGAGTATGTGCCCCTGAAATCCAAACCTCTCGAGCACCCCACGTAGGTAACCCCAATGAATTCTGTTGAACGCCTTCTCTGCATCCAAGGCTAGGAGCAGAGAAGGCGTTCCACTGGACTCGGCGTAGTGGAGAATGTCGATCACCCGCCTCGTGGCGTCTGACGCTTGCCTGCCAGTTGTAAATTCAGATTGATCCCTGTGGATCAATGTGGGCATGATATTGACAAGTCTAGTGGCAATCGTTTTTGCGTATATTTTTAGGTCTAGGTTGAGGAGCGATATTGGGCAGAAATTTTGGGGTATTATTGGGTCTTTACCCGGTTTAGGCAGTGTGACCACCAAAGCTTGTAAAGATTCTGTTGGAAATTTGGAGGAGGCAGCCGCGGAATTATACACAGCAGCCAGGGTGAGCGCTAAATGTTGGGCGAATTGTTTATAATATTCCCCAGTAAGTCCGTCTGGGCCAGGGGACTTGCCCAGGGGCAAAGATTTGATGGTTGCCAAAATTTCAGACGTGGAAAAGGGTTCATTCAATCGGGCTAATTGATCCGCTGAGAGGGATGGGAGAGTGACATGGTTAAGGAAATTGTCTATGTCGGTCTGGGAAGGTTGGTGTGTGTTACGGTCATTACATAGGTTGTAAAGGTCTCCGTAGTACGTGCTGAAAGCATCGGCTATATCCTGGGGGTTTGTGAGTTGTGCGTTGGTGTGTGGATGAAAAAGGTGATTAACCTTGCTTTTGGCTTTCCTGCCTTTAATGCGCTGAGCCAGTGCTTTGCCCGCTTTATTGGATGTGGAGTAAGTAACTGCCTTCCATTTCCTTTGGTGATGTTCAAAGGATTGGAGGAGAAGGAGTCTCAGCTCCTGGCGTAGGGAGAGAATGTGAGCGGTCCTAGCCGGGTCCGGAGCGGACTTGTTGAGTCTCTCGGAAGCGTCTATTTGCGATGTAAGAGTGTCTATCTTTAGAGATCTATGTTTTTTATGAGAGGAGCTTAGTTTGATCAGAATTCCCCTTATGAATGCTTTATGCGCGTTCCACACCACGCCTGGATCGGGCACCGAGCCCGTATTAGTTTCAAAATATTCTGACAGGTGATCAGAGATTGTTGGTGAAAAAGAAGGGTGTTGTATGATGTAGTTATTGGCTCGCCATAAAAATGCGGGCCTAGTTGTAGGGGAGTCAGAAATTGTGATGGAGATAGGGGCATGGTCCGACCAGGTCGTGGTGTGGATCACAGACGCGCTGATAGATTGCAGAAGCCATTTGTCAGTGAGAAACATGTCAATGCGTGAGTACGTTTTGTGAAGGGGAGAGAAATACGTGTAATCCCGTTCAGAGCCGTGGCAGCACCTCCAAACGTCAAACAGGTCATGTGTGGTCATAAAGTGTTTTAGAGGGGACTCCCTGCATTTGAGGCAGAGGTGGAGTCCAGGGACATTTCCGGGACTAGGTTGAAATCTACACATACAATCAAGCGTCCCTGCTTGACGGAGTGCACAACTTTCATTACCTTTCGGAGGAAACTGACCTGTCTGACGTTGGGAGCATAAATGCTAACCAGGGTATATTTCATATCATTTACAGTACATACAAGAATAACATATCTTCCCTCCGGGTCTATCACCACATGGTGCAGGAGGAATTTGACAGTGTCCCTGATTGCTATGAGCACTCCTCTTTTTTTGGAGGAGAAGGGTGCCGCAAATATGTGGGGAAAGTGTCTGTTGGTACACACAGGTGCACCAGTGCCCATAAGGTGTGTTTCTTGAACACACAGTATGTCGCAGTTTAGGTTCAGAGCGGTCTTCCATAGTGAGTGTCTTTTTGCCGGGTGGTTTAGCCCGTTAGCGTTAAGAGATAGGATTGTAGTCGCCATTAGAGGTCAGGGGGGGATTTGGGATAGAGAGTCACTTACAGTTAGAAGAGCCGGGTGAGTTGTTCTGCGTGAGGGAGATGAGGATGTTGCTGAGAGGGTCGTCGGTCAAAGATCTGTACCGTGCAGGTCACTGCACAGGCGATGGAAGTGCTGTAACAGAAGTTCAAATGACAGGAACTAAACAAGCAAGAAAAACTGGTGAGTAACTGGTAATAACAAGGTATACAGTTCACGGTGGCGGTGCCACCCAGAGATTCAGGAAGCGGAGTGCAGGGACAAGGTGTCCAACTAAACCGCTGGATTGGGGAATAAGTGTCACAAGGCTGATGCTTCGAAACTAAAGCTCGTAGGAAAGAGAATCAATCAACACAAAGAAAAAAAGAACAGGTAGAAAGCTGGATGCCAGGGAGAGCATCTGTTACGTAGATGTAGAGAGGAATGCCCGGGATCTTCAGGTCATCTGCTCCGGACCATCCCCCTGGGCAACGGGGCAGTGGTGAGTGGTTCTGGATCCACGTTGAGCTTGAGGAGCTGAGGTGTCCTGAGGCAAGCCAGGTAGAATACCCCAAGACTGGAGTAGTTGCAATCCGTTCTGCAGATCCTGGATCACGTGCGAGGAACCATTCTTCGTCACAAGTAGAGTGGCCGGGTAGCGCCATTTGTACTGGACCTTGTTGTTGTAGAGGCCCTTGGTGATTGGGCTAAGCTGTCGTCTGAGTTGGAGAGTGTATTTGGAGAGGTCAGGGAAGAGCAGGACCCCCTCAAATGGATGTTGCAGCGACGGTCCCCCTCTGGCGGCCATGAGTAGCTGTTCCTTGATGTGAAAAAAGTGGATTCTCATCAGGACGTCTCTCGGGACCGAGGGAGCTAGGTGCGAGGGCTTAGCTATGCGGTGGATCCTATCAATTATAAGATCCCTAGGCGAGGCATCAGGCAGTATTGTGTGCAAAAGTTCCTTGGCATATTTGGGAAGGTCAGCTGGCGGAATGGATTCTGGGACCCCCCTGAGTTTCAGGTTATTTCTCCTGGATCTATCTTCCAAATCGGCCAGCTTGGCCCTCATCCATTTTTGCTCTGTCTGTATATCATCATAGGTGTCCACCAGTTCATTTACCGTGGTTGTACAATCCCCCATACTATTTTCCAGGTGTGTGACTCTGCCATCCATCACCTGCAGGTCTGTGGTGATTTTAGAGAGTACTGAGGACAGGTCTGTCATTAGGGAGGACTGGAGGGATAACAACATGTCTTTTAGCGTGGTATCTACCACTGGCTGGCCTGTTGTAGGGAAGGAGGCCATGGATGAATGTAGGGCCTGGTTCGCCGGAAGTAGGCCGCAAGCCGGGGCCTCGATTTGCGGGGACGTCCGCGGCGCGATGCGATCGGTGCGGAGCCGCGCTTTCGCCGGACTCCCCGTTATCGGGTTTTCCCCAGTTTTAGGCGGGGGAGGTGAAGAGGGACAGAGGGAGTCCTGTGTGCCCAGGATGGGATTGTAACTGTCCGATCGGGCCCCCAGCACTGCGTTGCTGCCGGCGCCATTTTGACTGACCTGGCCTGTGTACTGAAAGAAGGCCGTCAGCTTCTACGGATGATGGTCGGTCTTCCTCTTCCCAGACATCTCTGGTAAGTGTCTGCTGGGTCTCAGGAGGGTGGATGGGTGCCAAACGCCTTCCAAAACGGGCTTCAAGTGCTCCGGTTCTCTCCCTGGCAGACAAGCTCAGGTACTAAACAGCCATCTCCATTGCTGGCCAGCCACACCCCCCTGATTTTAATGTTTTTGTATCTAACTCCAGAGTGTATTTATCATGTGAATCTCACCCTCTCACCTAAGGCCGCGTACACACGATCGAATTTATCTGCTGAAACTGGTCCGACGGACCGTTTCAGCAGACATCTCCGATCGTGTGTACGGGCTAGCGGACATGTTTTCCCAGCTGTCAAATTTCAAAGCATGCTTTGAAATTTGCCTGCCGGAGACATGTCCGTCGGACAGAAATCTCTGCGCATGCGTCAAATGGATTCGACGCATGCGTGGAAGTATTTTACTTCCTGGAGTGGTGACGTGGCGGCGTCAACGTCACCGCCACGTCACCGCCTCCTCAGCCCGAAGGGATTTTCGTCCGATGGTGTGTACACGCCATCGGACCAAAATCTGATGAGACATGTCCGCTGCAAACGGTCTGTCGGACATGTTTGAGCGGACATGTCTCATCGTGTGTACGCGGCCTAAGAGTTGGAGGTACGGAGATAGGCTCTCATTTTCATATTTTCTGGTCCTGTTCACTTATACAGGCATTTTGGCTGGAGGTTATGCAAGCACTTCAGAGTGTGACAGGTCTTCCACTCCCCTTAGATTCAATCCTTTATCTGCTTGGCTCCCTTTTCAGGTATCTCAAAACCTACTAAACGTTTGACCTCATATATACATCTAGCTGCCAAGAGGGTTATAACATTGTGCTGGTTGTCTACTACCCCCCCCCCCCTCATTTCACCTGCAATTTATACAACTTGTAGCAGAGGTTAGGAGGATGGAATTCTCACTGCCACGGTTTGTGATACAGTCTCTCAGTTTAACAAAATTTGGAAGCCCTGGGACCAATCAAAATATGGGGACTATATGAACGAAATATACTTTGAAGATTGGATATGATTATTGTTACATGGTCTTTTCCTTTGTGTTGCTCTCCTGTAGATCCCTTTATTGTGAGCTGACATTCATATCAATACACCCTGTAATTTGTGCCTCTGCCCTTTGTTAATCGATAATGTCCTCTATGCATAGTATGCTGGAAAAGTTTTGATATTGCATTATGGATAATTGTTTCTAAGCTTTGATCTCTTTTATACTTTGTTACTGTTTATTTGATACACACTTTGTAAAGTACCTGTTATACCTTTATTCTCTTTTCTCTTTTTTTGAACTAATAAAAACTACAATTACGAAAAAAAAAATATATATATCAGTGCCACCTGTCAGTGCCCATCAGTGCAGCTCATCAGTTCTGCTTATTAATGCAGCCCATCAATGCAGAATATCAGTGCCAATCAGTGCTGCCTATAAGTGTCCATCAGTGCAGCTCATCAGTGCCACATATTAGTGCTGCTACATCAGTGCCATCGTATCAGTGCCTGTAAGTGCTGCCTATCAGTGCAGCTCATCAGTCCTGCCTATCAAAGACCATCAGTGCCACATATCTTTACCCATCAGTTTAGCTCATCAGTGCCACATATCAGTGCAGCCTTATCAGTGCCGCCTCATTGGTGCCTACCAGTGCAGCCCATCAGTGCTGCCTATCAGTGTAGCATCATCAGTGCTAATCAATGAAGAAGAAAAATTACTTATGTACAAAATGTTATAACAAACTAAGAAAAACATGTCGGTCTTTTTTCGATGTTAAGCAAAAAAAAAAAACTGTGGGGTTTAAATAACACCAAAAGAAAGCTCTATTTTGTGTGAAAAAAATATGAAATAAAAATGTAGTTTGACTACAGTATGGCATGACCGCGTAATTGTCATTCAAAGTGGGACAGCGCTGAATATTGGTGAATGTTCCCACTCATGCAGCGTCTCCCCTATCCACTGGATCTACGTAGTGACAGCAAGTGGAGGATCTTCTCCCTGAACCCTGAAAAATATATATTGTGGTGTTTCTGTGCGCCACCACTAAGGTTAGAGGAAATAATTTGATATGAGGGAATGTTAAGCCATGGGTGTAGCTGCTTAGGTAAAACCTGTATCCCCACATGGAAATTATATCTTTTAAATAGGTAAATGCAACACTGATGCCCCTTACACACGACCGTTTTTCAGGTTGTAAAAAAATGTTCACGTCGTTTTTAACGTTGACGTATTTTACGTCGTAAAAAATGGTCGTGTGTGGGCTTTAACAACGTGAAAAAACTGTGCATTCTCAGAAGAAAGTTATGAGACGGGAACGTTCGTTCTGGTAAAACTAGCGTTCGTAATGGAGTAAGCATATTCATCACGCTGTAACAGACAGAAAAGCGCGAATCATCTTTTACTAACACAAAATCGTCAAAAGCAGCCCAAAGGGTGGCGCCATCCGCATGGAACTTCCCCTTTATAGTGCCGTTGTACGTGTTGTACGTCACCGCGCTTTGCTAGAGCATTTTTTTTTTCACGATCTGTGTAGGCAAGGCCGTTTTAATGATCGGGTTGAAAAAAACATTGGCCCAGATTCAGAGAGCCATTACTCCTGTCTAACTGGTGTTAGACTGAAGTAATTTCAAATTATGCACGTTTTCTAGCTAGTCGAAAACCTCAAACCATGAATAGACGGCTGCGGGCTTCAATTCGACTGGATTACGTGTTCATACGCCTTCGGATCTACGCTGCAATAAAATTGCGGCCACTGGGTGGACTTCCCGTCATTTTCCACGTCGGGGTATGCAAATGAGCCTTTGCCGGCGATCCCCGAAATTACGATCTTCAATCGCAATCTCTTATGGCACCTTTAGTCATCTTTTATTTGCGTAACACTATACAAGCTTTTTGCTGCTCTAATATTAGACAGCCCATGTTAAGTATGGCCGTCGTTCCCGCGTCGAATTTCTACGTTTTCCGACGTCTTTTATTATTTTTTACGTAAGTCGTCCGGGAATAGGAATGTTCGTAAACAACACTACTCAAACAACGAATGACGTAACTACGTGATTTCGCGCAATGCACGGCGGGAAATTTCTGAACGGAGCATGCGCAGTGCGATCGGCGCGGGGACGCGCTTAATTTAAATGCTTCACGCCCCCTAATCGCGTATTTCGATTACGCGGCGAGAAATAGACTACGCCGCCGTAGCGTACGGGCAAAAATCTACCAGGATTCGGTGTAGAGCGTGGTAAAATACGGCAGCGTAGAGTATTTCGATTACGCAGCGCAATATTAAGTGTATCTGAATCTGGCCCATTGTTTTTTCTAGACCCTTAGAAACTTCATTTTTTACAACCCGAAAAATGGTCATGTGTACACGGCATCACTTCTGTATTAGTTAATGGTGTCATCCTACTGCTGTTAACTATATCAGTGATGGCGAACCTTGGCACCCCTGATGTTTTGGAACTACATTTTCCATGATGCAGTGTAGCTTAGCATCATGGGAAATGTAGTTCCAAAACATCTGGGGTGCCAAGGTTCGCCATCACTGAACTATATAATAGACGCACTGACGAAGTGCAAAAAATACTGGGTATGGTGACCAATACAACACAGAATTTTTTATTGTGCAATATTTATTTTATTTTATTTGTTTGCACTTAATTAGGTAGGACGACACAGAAAACGATATATAAAAAAAAAAACATGGCTCCACCTGCCTTGGCACCCTTAAACGGGGACTCTGCGGGTTTCATGGCCTATAGCCAATCAGTGAGAGATTTAAGACTATGCTGAAAGATGAAAATACAGTATATGTATGATTCCCTCTAGAAAGAGGGGACATACAAACAAACAAACAAACAAACAAACAAACAACAGATAACTGATCAGTCACTTACGAACCAACTCAGAGTCTGTATCCAGTCTGTGAATTGGGGGGGGGGGGGTATGGTGGGCCCGAGCAGTATGTCTCACCTATGGTTTAGATGGGGAAACCTCCACACTCATACACGTCATAGATGTCCCACACTCTCACACACTCATCAAATATTTTTATGTGGATACATAGGCATTCCATACTCCCGTCACACCCCTATTCTTCTCATTTGCACTTTTTTTTTTTACATTTTCCACAACATTTTTTGTGACGTTTTATTTTACACATTATCTTTTAGGATGACAACAAACGTAACGATGGTCTGGTACACCCCCTGGCTGTTTTCTCTGGCCCCCCTTCCAGGGAGAAGGGAGGAGTGGAGGTTCCCCGTCTCATCCTCGGGTGAGACACACTGCTCGGTACCCCTGGTACCCCCCATTCAGAGGTTGGATACAGCCTCTAAGTTGATTCGAAAGTGACTGATCAGTTATCTGTTGTTTGTTTGTAAGTGCCCTCTTTCTAGAGGGAATCGTACACAAATAATCATACATCTATTTTCATCTTTCAGCATAGTCTTGCATCTCTCACTCCTGATGATTGGCTATAGGCCATAAAGCATGTAGAGTCCCTGTTTAAGGGTGCCAAGACAAACCGTTTTTTTGTGATGAATTTTAAAACATTCTTGTGTTTTAAATTTCCAATATCATGTATTAATCTACATTGGATATATGTTACTTTCTATATTTAATTTTATTTTATCAATCGTGATTACTGTGATTCTGAGTCTTATCAATTATGTCTACTGATTATCTGTATCAATTACTGTATGATTATTAAACTATTGAACCAACATTAAAGACATAATTACCTTGTTATTATTACCCATTATTATTAATAGTACGTTTATCAATATTAGTATTATCAATATGAACATAAATCATTTTGTGTCCATTTGTGTAGGTTACACAATTGTGACACTAAATAAATCAAAGTAGACCCTACTGTATGTACTTCAACACTGTTTATATATGTAGCAGATGGTTGCTACTAGTTACTAACATCCAGTCATCCACCATATCACCCGCTACCAGACCTCCATATATCACTCTCTGAAGCAATGAACAGTCATTTTGCTTTGTTTTGTTTTTGGTTATTTGGGATCTAACTTGGGGGAAAGGGGATATGGGATGCCCAAGAACAGATCACTTTGCCATCATATTTAAAGAAATGTTGAATGGATTGAGCCTTGAAGAACTGATGGACTCTAACATTCACAGTCACTTCCGCTGCATCAACTCCTGCAGGCCGTTACTCCTCCTCTGCACCAACTCCTGCAGGCTGTTACTCCTCCTCTGCACAAACTCCTACAGACTATTGCTTTCACACTGGAGGGCCTTAACACTGGAGGGCCTTAACACTGCAGCGGTGAGCTAGCAGGGTGGTAAAAAAAGTCCTGCTAGCAGGATCTTTAGAGTGGTGAAGGAGCGGTGTGTATACCGCTCCTCCATTGCTCCTGCCCATTGAAATCAATGGGTTCACCGAGGCTATACTGCCGGCAACACGCCTCTGTAGAGACACTTTGCAGTGGTTTTAAACCCTTTTTCGGTCACTAGCGGGGGTAAAACTGCCCCGCAAGCGGCCGAATAGCGCTGCAAAATTGACGTTAAAGCACTTTACCGCCTACGCCGCCCCCGCCCCAGTGTGAAAGGGGTCTAACACTCCATTCTTCACTTCTCCCAGCCGACAACTCCCCTCAAATTGGGGATTGGACAGGGCTCCTCGCTGTTAGTCCAATTCTCAGCCCTTTGCATCTTCCAGATCATTCTCTCTGGAAGCAGGGGAGGTGCCCAAGATCTGAAGCACAGGTGGTCACACCCACTGCTATACTAACCACTCACTTCCCCCAGATCAAAATAAGCAGGCCTAGCCTGAAGCAGGTGCAATCTCATGCTACCTCCAGTGAGCCACTGTTCACATTCATTTTTTTACTTGTTCTATTATGATTTACAGGTGCACTGTTATCCAACAGAGCATAGCAAAGTTAGATGCTAGTATTTGGTGCTTTATAGCTGGGTTATTGAGGTCAATGTTCAAAGTTACTCAGTATTTGCATTGGCAGAAACCATGTCAAGTTTTCTGAAGTTCAGGAAAAATTACTTCAAGCTGTTCCTGTATCTGATATACAATATGGCAAGAGGAGAGAAGACATCACAAGTGAGTTGCACAACAGCACACTGACACCAGTACACATAGGCACACTTAACCCCCTCAGATCACCCCCCCAGCCCCCTATCACAGTGTCACTGATTGCAGTGATCATATATTTACTGATCACTGCATTTAGTGTCAGTGTGACAGTTAGTGTGACAGGCAGTTAGTATTAGGTCCAGGGTAGCCCCCTACCCCCCCTAATAAAGGTTTAACCCCTTAATCACCGCCCTAGTTAGCCCTTTCACCCCCTATTGCCAGTGTCACTAAGCGATCGGTTTTCTGATTGCTGTATTAGTGTCACTGTTGCCGCTAGGTAGCTAGTTTTTTTTGATATCGCAATTTTTTTTTTTACTAAAGACATGTGGCTGAATACATTTTGACCTAAATGTTTGACTAAAATGTAGTTTATTCGATTTTTTTTGATATCGCAATTTTTTTTTTTACTAAAGACATGTGGCTGAATACATTTTGACCTAAATGTTTGACTAAAATGTAGTTTATTCGATTTTTCTTATAACAAGGTTTTTGGTCGCATATTTCGTTTCGGTACAACATTGCATGACCGCGCAATTACCAGTTAAAGCAGCGCAGTACCAAATTGTAAAAGCACCTTTGGCATTTAGCAGCATATTGGTTCGGGGCTTAAGTGGTTAACTTGTAAAACCAGTGAGAGTGCATACAGGTATAGGCCTTGCCTTTGCCATTGTTTATAGCATATATGATGCATACTCCTTTTTTTTTTAGGACTCTGGAGTAAAGTCATTGGTTAGTTTACCTAGTAACCCATTGGGGTACTGAACAAACTATCCAGTGACTTTGCTTCAGATTCTGTTAAAAAAATAGCTTGCATCATAACCGCCATAACTTTAAAAGTCTTTGTATACCTCTGAGTTGTCAAATAAAGTAAAGTATGTAGTTAAAAGTTTCCACCCAGTGACAAAACTTAAGGATGTGTGTATCATTTGTTTTAGAAAGAAGTTATTGAAATAAATCTACAGCTACATTGCTGCATCTTACAGCGAGATAGAACTTGGTGATCCATGTAGTTCCCAGCTCAGAGATAATAAATTACAATATCTTTGCAATACGTCTTGATAGACTCAGTTTTATATCATTCTTACACATAGCTACAAGTCTAACGAGGCTTTAGCTCGACGCATCTATCTCTCAAGTTATGTTGTAAAGTAGCAACACTTTCCTACCATAGTAAATTTATTTCTTACAGAATTTCAGTTTTGTTTTGGTCTTATGCCAAATGCATAAGCCATTATTTTATTTAATACAGAGAGGGAAAAAAATAATTCCATAGTCCATAAATATGACACTTGCTGGGTATTGTTCAATTTTGAATTCCATCCCAAACAAAGCCCATACAATTACATATACGAGATCAAAGACTAACACTTTGATTCTTCACAGCACAGTAAAACATAACTGATAATAATAATATTTAATAGGTATATTTTGTTGAAATAAATAATGGTTTTCCTTCATCATAAGTCATATAAAATAGTTTTTTTTTTTTCTTGGGGCAAGAAAACTTGTGCTGAAATTTTTAACAACTGTATGGGTTCATGTTATTTATTTTATTTAATTTACACAGAACATAATTACACAATTTTACAGTTTTTACTTATTTACAAAGGATAATTTTACAGTTTTTACTTATGTACACAGGACAATTCTTGGTACATTTTAGAGGCACACAATATTAAAATTATAGACAGTGTGTGGCACTGGCAGTTGCAAAGTGCACAAATTATTCAAGGCACGCCATGGAAGCCTTTGAAAAGAAACAAAAATAACTGTGTATGCAGAACCATGCTTGCCTGTGTGAGATGAGTATAGAGAGACACAGTGTGATTGTTTTTGGTTACAATCTAACATCTTGCTGAATAGTGTGTTAACTCGGGACACAGATTACTAACTGTGAGCAGTTAATGGGAGATTACATTGGGAAATAGCAGGAATGATCAGGGTGGTGTATTTTCAGCTTTGAAATATGGAGTTCTGGAGCTTTGAAAATGGCATTCCCCGTCTACTGGCCAGCCAGACAGGCTTGATACCTTAGTGAATTCCAGCTCATGCGCATGCATCAATGTCTCTGACAGCTACTCTCATCTACCGGTTTCCGAGATCCATGGTCCCCTTTCTCAGGATGTGAGAAGTCAACATTTTAAGTACCAAGATATAACTGATTTTGTACCAAGACATAACTGGAGAAGCTACGGTAATAGTAATAACTTGCTTATTAAATGGTGGGAACTCAGTATTTCCAGTTAGAATACTGTATATAGATTTGCTTTCTACTGTTTACCTTAATGCCAAACTCATTTTTACTTTCACTTTATTTATTTTTTAGTTATTTATTTATTTATTGAGGGCCAAGCAAGCCCAGTCAAACTATTTCCTTTACTAGTTGATGCAGCTGCTGTCAATGCAGTATAAACTGTATGTAGCATGAGTTATGTAAAGTATACAATGCTGCTTTCCAGAAGAAGTGAGTGAGTGAGTGAGTGAGTGAGTGAGTAACTTGTATAGCGCAACAAATGCGAACTTAATCGCCTCAAGGTGCTTTGCTTCCAGTGTCATCCTGGTCCTTTCTGTCCAGAGACTTCCTGTCTGCTGCTGGAACAAAGTCGAAGTCAGCTGAGTGCTTCTCAGCCATTCACAGAAAGGCTTGCATTTTTATGAATAAAGGCAAAGCTTCCTCTGATTGACCCAGGTGGAGAAGTGGACGGTTGATGGCATGATCTCTACCTCAGTTAAGGCGGCCATACATGGTTCGAATTTTGAAAGAATTTTCTTTCAAAAATCGTATCTAAGAATTTTCGTACGAATTTTGCACTTTTAGTGGGCTGGGGATTTTCGTGCGGCAAACAAATTTGAGGAATACCAAACAGATTTGTTGGAAATTTTTTGAAAAACAAACAATTTTCTGTTCAATGATGGGAGAATCGTATGAGAAATGTAATAGAAAAAAAAATTTGCATGTGCAAGAAAAGAATATTCCGGTGAGAAACGAATATTCCCGGAGAGAAATGAATATTCCCCGGCAACATGAAGGTTTGGTCGGCCAAATTTCAAAAATTAATGGTGGTATCATCGGATCACAAAAAAAAATGAACTTTCTGATTTTGAAAAGAAAATTAGTTCGAAATTCGACCGTGTATGGCCTGCTTTAATCAGAAGAAGCCCTGTATTTAGCGCTGACTGCAGCTGCATCAATTAGTAAAATCAAATAGTTTGTTTGAACAAGTGATTTAAAGTAATAGTAAACCTCCAGTTCAGCTTCGTGAAATGTACCTAAATAATGTAAAGATTACTTTTCTTTTATTTTAAGGTTGTTTCTTCTTTATTTTCAACTGGTAATCCTGTAAATAACACACTTCCCTTTCTATGCTGACCACACCCCCCTCCCCTGTATCACAGGAAGTGATAAGAATATTACTATTTCTGGCAAGATCAACAGGAATTTATTTGTGCTTGCTGAAATAGTTTTTACTCTGAAGTAAAAGAACGAATGCAGCCACCATGTATAAGAACAGAAAGTCTGCAATAAATTATATTTTTTTGTTGGTATAAATATTCTTTAAAAAAAATGATGTCACATCAACATTTTTTACATGCTCTTTCATATATTTGTGGTATTAGAAATGTGTTGATTATCCTCTAGATCAATGTTCTCCACACTGCGACCAGATGTGGCCCTTTGCTGGCCATTTTCCGGCCCTTGGGGCATTTTTCCCATTACTGATAAAATAAACTATTCCTCCCACTGATACCAACATTGGGGCATAATTCCTGCTACTAAATTCAACAATGTGGCACTATTCCTCCTATTGACACCAATGATGGGGTACTATTTCTTCCACTGAAACCAATGATGAGGCACTATTTCTTCCACTGACACCAAGAATAGGGTGCTTTTCCTTTCCCTAATACCAAAGATACATTGTTTACTACCACTGATCCCAGGACAATTTCTGCTCACAATGGCTACAGTCTGGCCCCTCTAAGGTTTGAAGGACCATAAACTGGCCTTTGTTTACAACGTTTGGAGACCCCCTGCTCAAAAGGAAGCAATCAGAGGCTCAATTGAATCTACTTGACTCTGCTTTACTTTAACTGTTGATATATAATATTGCCAAGACTTAGTATATGTGTAATTGTGAGCGTTGTTTTTAGAAAGGACTTTAACCGGTTAAGGACCACCGCATGTACATTTACTTTGGCAGAATGGCACGTACAGGCACATTGGCAGACCTGTATGTCCCTGCCTAGACGTGGGTCGGGGGTCCGATCGGGACCCCCCCCGGTACTTGCGGTGGTCCCCGTGGCTGTGCAAAAGATCCGGGATGAGGGGGCGGCTGTTCGTTTTTGTCCGCCCCCTCCGGATCGCTCCCAGCCAATGCGCGTCCTCCCCCGCCCTCTTCCTCTGTAAACACAGGAAGGGGGAAGTGATGTAATCTCTCCTCTCGGCGGGAATTTTCAACCGCCGCTGAGGAGGGAAGAAATCACAAGTGAGTCTGCACAACACTACACTGACACCAGGACATGTAGGCACATTAACCCCTTCCGATCAGTTAGTGTTAGGTCCAGGGTAGCCCCGTACCCCCCTAATAAAGTTTTAACCCCTTGATCACCACCCTAGTTAATCCTTTCACCCCCTATTGCCAGTGTCACTCAGCGATCATTTTTCTGATCGCTGTATTAGTGTCACTGTTGTCGCTAGGTAGCTAAAAAAAAAATTATTGCGATTTTTTTTTTACTAAAGACATGTGGCTGAATACATTTTGGCCTAAATGTTTGATTAAAATTTAGTTTATTCGATTTTTCTTATAACAAAAAGTAAAAAAATATTGTTTTTTTTTCAAAAATGTCGCTCTATTTTTGTAAATAGCGCAAAAAAAAAAAAAAAATCGCAGAGGTGATCAAATACCATAAAAAGAAAGCTCTATTTGTGGGAAGAAAAGGACGCCAATTTTGTTTGGGAGCCACGTCGCACGCCCGAGCAATTGTCTGTTAAAGCGACGCAGTGCCGAATTGTAAAAACGCCTCTGGGCATTTAGCAGCATATTGGTCCGGTCCTTAAGTGGTTAAAAACATAAATGCACCTTGTAATGTGTATTTGTTAATAAAGATTTTTTGTTTTGTGGTTTAAAGCAAAGTTCCACCCAGAAATTGAACTTCGCTTTAAGGGAAGTTAATCCCCTGACATGCCACAATCGGCATGTCATTTTGTTGGGGGGGAAGCGGAAACCCTCTTTTTAGAGGATTTCAGCACCCACGTCCTTACTGGGCACCACAAGGAAGGTCACCTCTCCCTCTCGACAATCATTTGGGACTCGTCACAGGTCCCAGATGATTGCTTGGCCAATCACAATGCGCAGCGCGGCTCTAGCCCGGCTGCAATGATGCCGGCTGTGGAGAGGAGGGGGGAGACGAGCGGAGCTTCGTTCCCCCACATTGCTGGACCCTGGGACAGGTGAATGTCCGATTATTAAAAGTCAGCAGCTGCAGCATTTGTAACGGTTGACTCTTAATATTTTTTTATTTTAGTAGGACCTCCGCTTTAAAGACATGTCAAACATGAGTGTATGAACACAGATGTAATGAAATCCCATTTATTGATTACATTTTATAACCCTGTACACAGGACACCAGTACAATATTTGTTCTTGTGTGTAAGCTTTGACGTTTGAACCCTCACTGTACACCGTGAATGTCAAACTTGCCTTTTTGCTAATATCAGGAGATAATAAAAATGTCAGCACAGTGCCAATCAGCCATAATATCTTGCAAAGTGAGAACTGTGATTTGCTTCCCCAGAGCCACAAATTATACAGACACTTCATATTCAACTGTGTAGGTTCAGCATAGAATATACTGTATGTACCTTAACCCTTTCAAGACTGCAATAGATATAGCTAAAGCTGTCAAACTGCTGTGCAAATACAGTGTATGGCCGTGTACACACGGCAGAGAACCTCGACGGGCAGAACACATCGTTCCGCCCGTCGAGGTTCTCTGCCGGCCGTCGAAATCGGTGACCCGCCCGTCGGGAATGGCAACCAGTCATTCATCAAGGCGGGCCGTCGAGCAAATAGAGAGCGTGCTCTCTATTTCTGCTCGACGGGATTCCCGACGGGATGCTCGCCGAGAGCGTACACACGGCCGAGGTCCTCGCTGGAATGCAGCTTCCAGCGAGGTTCTCGCTGGTTTCCAGCGAGAACCTCGGTCGTGTGTACG
Organism: Rana kukunoris; assembly: GCA_029574335.1. Taxonomy (NCBI): domain Eukaryota; kingdom Metazoa; phylum Chordata; class Amphibia; order Anura; family Ranidae; genus Rana; species Rana kukunoris. The sequence goes on from JAJQKJ010000878.1 coordinate 63,154, forward strand.
CCGCCTGACATAAAACAAAATAATAAAGCAATTGCTACAATTGCATTTTTTTTATTCTCTAGGGTCTCTGCTAAACAATTTTGGGGGTTCTGGGTAACTTTCTAGCAAAAAGTGTCAGAAAAGTGGTTAAAGAGGAACTGAAGTCTGGAATCTCCCCAAAACATGAGGGGGAGGGCAAAATATTAGTCACCAGTATTGCATGTGGTCTTCCTGCAGATTATCTGTCCATCTTTATTGACTTAAGCCCTGTACACACAATCGCATATCTGATGGAATCTAATCCGATGGATTTTTTCATCAGATATCCAATGAAGCTTTCATCAGTCTTGCCTACACACCATTGGTCAAAAATCCGATCGTGTCCAAATGCGGTGACGTAAAACACTACGACGTGCTGAGAAAAATTAAGTTCAATGCTTCCGAGCATGCGTCAACTTGATTCTGAGCATGTATGGATTTTTGACCGATGGACAGACGATCGGTTTTTCTATTGTTTTTTATCCACAGGAAAAATGTAAAACATGTTCTATTTTTTTTAACCGATGGAAAACAAACCGATGGGGCCCACACACAATCGGTTTGACTGATGAAAACGGTCCATTGGTATGTTTTCATCACACAAACCGATCATGTGTACAGGGCTTAACTATGTCTTGTTCTTCATGGTGTCTTGGTGCAGAGACAGCCACCCTGGTAGAGTCAGATTTGTTTCTTCCTGTCAAAGCCTTCAACAAGGCGCAGAGGTGTATTTAGGTTTTGTGCTGCCCTAGGCCTGACTAAACTTGCGCACCCCCTAATTTAAATATGACACACCCCTTCCTGGCAAGGACACTCCCCTTTCTATTTAAGACCCGCCCTGGATTCCCTTCATTTGTATACATTTCTTCTCACTTCCTGTTTGGCTATGGGGTGGGAAGTGAAGGGAAATCTCTGCAATGGGACAGGAATGGTAAAAAATAAACTGACAGGGGCTATAACCCCCTTTACTCTATCCAAAATGAAAAATAAAGTTAAGTTCTACTTTAAGCACAAATTTCTGATAATTTTATGGAGAGGACTAAGACGATTTAACCATGCCAATGGTGCAGCAGAACCCCCCCCCCCACCCCACAGTTGCAGAATGCCGGCCGCCTGCATACCAGAAGCAGTGCAGCCGCTTTATGGGGGCGTTAGACTAATTTGCCTCTCAGCCCAGCCTGCCCCATAATACTGCCACTACACTAACAGTGTAGCGCAAGCCGGCGGGGACTCTTTTTGTGCTGCCCCCGTGCAAAGTGCTGCCCTAGGCCTGGGACTTGTTGGCCTAGGCCAGGATACAGCACTGACAAGGCGTACAATGAGCAGCATAACAGTGATATCACCAAATCTCATTCAAGCTGGCCAAAGATGGACCAGAATTTGTCCGGTTAAGCAGGGGCTGGCTGATTTTCGATCAATCTACGGCCATTCCTGTTCCATAGAAGTTGATCTGATAATTGACTTCTCTTAAACCAGCTTGTTGCAAAATGTTCCTTCTGTCAGCACTGCAGCCAACCTTGGTTGTGTGGATAAGGTAATATGGATTTTTTTTTTAACCCTGGTGGTTGATTGAAAACACTGATCAAGGTATGGCCAACATACATCTCCTATGACTACCAGTGTTTCCTTAAACCTAGCAGCAGATATACAGCTATGAGGCTGGAGCCCACCCTTTGCAGTTATAACTCTTCAACTCTTCTGGGAAGGCTGTCTACGAGGATTAGGTGTGTGTTTATGGGAATGTTTGACCATTCTCCTAGAAGCACATTTGTGCAGTCAGGCACTGGATGAGAAGGCCTGGCTCGCAGCCTCCATTTTAAGCCTGTTTTTATATTGGGTAGTGGAGCCGCGGTGGCGGCATAGCAGCGCAATTTTTAGCGCTGCTATACCATCGTATTTACCGCCGTATTCGGCCGCTAGCAGTGCAGTTTTATCCCCCGCTAGCGGCCGAAAAAAGGTTAATACCACCCGCAATGCATCTCTGTAGAGGCGCATTGCGAGCGGTATTACCTTGGTTTCCCATTGATTTCAATGGGAAGGAGCGGTATAGGAGCGGTAAACACACCGCTGCAAAGATGCGGCTAGCAGGACTTTTGGAGCGGTCCTGCTAGCGCACCGCTTCAGTGTGAAAGCCTTCGGGCTTTCAAATTGAAGACTACAGGGCAGGTTTTTTTCAGGCGGTATAGCAGCGCTATTTTTAGCGCTGTACCGTGTGAAAAACGCCTCAATGTGAAAGGGGCCTAATTCACCCCAAAGGAGTTGTATCTGGTTAAGATCAAGACTCTGTGCATTCCAGTCAAGTTTCTACACCCAAAACTCCCTCATCCATGTTATTATGGATCTTCAAGTTAGTAACAGTAACCTGTTTGCATAGATTATTACAGATACTGTATAAATACAATATAATCATTTTTTTATTAATTACCTATCATTACTTATTATAGATGGACAAAAAATCTGCTATGTTTATCAATCATGTGTAGTCAGGGCCGGCCTTTGCGTTGTGCGGGCTGTGAGCCTGCACAAGGCGCCATTGGGAACAGGGGCGCCGTGCATAGGGTTGCCACTTGCCACCTATTTTGCCCGGGTACACATTCCACCGTCCTGTGGCTTGCAGCAGCCGGATTTCTGTCTCGGGCGGCGCGCATGATCCCGTACTCTGCGATGCGCTGGTGCCCTGTGAATGGCCAAACGGGCCATGTGCGATGTGCGAGGCGGGCCGGGAAGCAGATATGGGGGTCTGTAAATGGCTGTGCTGGTCATGTGTGGAGGCGTGGGCGGGGCTGCACTGTGGATACGAGGATCATCGTGCCTGCTTGCTCCCGGAATCCTGCATCACGATGTGAGTCCTGCTCATCTGCACTGTCAGCTTAACTCCCTCCTCTGTGTCACAGCCCCATCTCCTCTGTTGTGTCACCCCCCCATCTCCTCTGTTGTGTCACCCCCCCATCTCCTCTGTTGTGTCACCCCCCATCTCCTCTGTTGTGTCACCCCCCATCTCCTCTGTTGTGTCACCCCCATCTCCTCTGTTGTGTCACCCCCCATCTCCTCTGCTGTGTCACCCCCCATCTCCTCTGTTGTGTCACCCCCCCCCCATCTCCTCTGTTGTGTCACCCCCCATCTCCTCTGTTGTGTCACCCACCATCTGCTCTGTTGTGTCACCCCCACATCTCCTCTGTTGTGTCACCCCCACATCTCCTCTGTTGTGTCACCCCCACATCTCCTCTGTTGTGTCACCCCCACATCTCCTCTGTTGTGTCACCCCCACATCTCCTCTGTTGTGTCACCCCCACATCTCCTCTGTTGTGTCACCCCCACATCTCCTCTGTTGTCACCCCCACATCTCCTCTGTTGTGTCACCCCCCCATCTCCTCTGTTGTGTCACCCCCCCATCTCCTCTGTTGTGTCACCCCCCCATCTCCTCTGTTGTGTCACCCCCCATCTCTTCTGTTGTGTCACCCCCCCCATCTCCTCTGTTGCATCACCCCCCCATCTCCTCTGTTGTGTCACCCCCCCATCTCCTCTGTTGTCACCCCCCCATTTCCTCTGTTGTGTCACCCCCCCCATCTCCTCTGTTGTGTCACCCCCCCCATCTCCTCTGTTGTGTAACCCCCCCCCCATCTCCTCTGTTGTGTCACCCCCCCATCTCCTCTGTTGTGTCACCCCCCCATCTCCTTTGTTGTGTCACCCCCCTCTCCACCTCCTCTCTCCCACCCACCACTCTTTCTCTAATCCCCCACCAACTCACCCAACCCCCTCTTTCTCCCCCCTCTCACCTCCTCCTCTCTCCCACCCACCACTCTTTAATCCCCCCTCTCTCTCTCTCTCTCTCTCTCATCCTCACCCCCACCAACTCACCCCCTTTCTCTCTCTCTTTCTCCCCCCTCTGTCAACCCCCTCACCTCCTCCTCTCTCTCTCTCTCTCTCTCTCTCTCCCCACACAATTAAAGGAAGGCAAACGACACTACAGTAGAGGAGCTCCACCCACAAACTCTGGCTCAAAGCGTCTCTCGGTAAGGCAGTCTAATGGGGGTCTTTCATGGGGAAGGGGACACTAATGGATGGGTTCCCTGATCTAATTAAGGGGGGACCGATATAAGGTAAAGGGAGTCCTGGTGGACTACAAGGCCCAGCATTTTACTATAGGAGGCATTGGTGGACTACAAGGCCCAGCATTTTACTATAGGAGGCATTGGTGGACTACAAGGCCCAGCATTTTACTATAGGAGGCATTGGTGGGACTAAAATGCTGGGCCTTTTAGTCCACCAATACCCGCTATAGTAAAATGCTGGGCCTTGTAGTCCACCAATGGAAAAAATTTAAAATGTAAAATGCACCAATGCTGTAGTGTCAGTGTGTAGCGGTCAGTGTGTATTGTGTAGCGGTCAGTGTGTAGCGGTCTGGGGGAGGGGGGGCTCCACAGGATTAGCTCGCACAGGGCGCCTGAACACCTAAGGCCGGCCCTGTGTGTAGTAAACCAAATTTGCCACATGTTAAATAAAATCATGGTGTTATAAACTGATAATTTTGTCCATCTGCAATAAATAAAGTGTTAAAACTTTTAATGATATGCAATTAAAAAAATACATTATTAAAAAAAATATATATTATTTAATTATTAATTATATTGTGCATTTTGTTTTGTAATTATCTATGTCAGATTGTTACTGTTATTAACTTATGAACTTTTTGCTTGAAATGCTTGAGATACTAAATTGACTAAGCTTTTTTGATTGCTGATGTTTAATCAATAATGTGATAATATATTCAGTGACTCCTCGGAAAATGTCCCCTAAGACATAGAGGGTTCAAGACCATTAGCCTAAAGAATTGACTTTAGCACTGATGATACCAAGATAGATATTAGAACATTACTAGTGTGAAAAATGAAGCCTTACAGCCCAATTTATCTTTGAGGCAATCAGATATCTACTTATCTCAACCTGTTTGCTATTACCCACACATATATAACATTGTTGTAGCATATACATTTTTATTAAAGAGAAATTAAATGTTTTTGTATTATAAAATTACATACCATCAACTGTTTTATTTTATATTTAAAATAATATTTTGTTTTATTTTACTGATGTTATGTTTGTTTGTTGTCTTTTCTGTTGTATGTCAGGTGTTTATTCAACAGCTTCAACCTGATCACTGTACATAAATGGCCATAAACGGCCAGACGGGACACGGCTCAATCAGGGAGGATGTACCTGTACGTCCTCCAAGAACTGCGCCTAATGCGTGCTCCACCGGGGGCATGCATTGCTTTGATCCTTTGACCGCTGTGTCCACTGGACCCAGCGGATCACAATCAGAGTGCCAATCAGTGGTGCTCCGTCCTGGTACCATGTGCTCACTGTGACCAATCACAGCCATTACATGTCCAGCAGTAAACATAGCTGCCATTTATACAGTCATTGAGAACTAGTGTGATCTCTGTGATTGGTGACAGTGGTCACATAGTACAGGGCCAAGCATCGCCTTCCTGTACCATATGATGGCTGCAGCGAATCCCATTTATCACAGTAGTTCTCAATGGCAGTATGAATACACCCGAGAACTGTCAGAAATGATTGCTTATACAGCCATTATTAGCAAAAAATCACTTCCCTAGAGTAGTGCATTGTCACTATGGTATCATTGCACTGCTCTGGTGACAGGATGTAATACGAACAAAAATATATATATATATATTTTTTTTTTACATACTGTCACCCACACCATGGTGAGATTGTATTGCTGTGATGGTGATAATGTACAATGGCTGACTGCTGTGATATCACGTTATGTCAGTGCCATCAGCCTGTCCCTGATTATTGTCACACCAGTGAGTGTTCCCAATCACCACCAGCCACTCAGTGTCCCTAATCATCACCACACCACTTACAGTGTCCCCGATCACAACCATACACACCAGTAATATTGTCCCTAATCCCCACCACACTAGTCATATTGTCCCTGATCCCGGGCCACACCAGGCATATTTTCCCTGATCACGCCCCACCAGTTAGTGTTCCTGATCTCTGCCACTTCAGTCCCAGTGTCCCTGATCACCGCCAAACAAGTTCTTTTATCGCTAATCAATGCCACACCAGTCACAGCATCTCTGATCACCACTATACCAGTGATATTGTTCCTGATCACTGCCACATCAGTTACAGTGTCCCTGATCATTGTCACACCAGTTGCAGTGTCACCACACAAGTGTAAGCAATGGCACACCAGTTAGTGACACCTGACCAATAATAGCTAGCAGCAGAGTTCCTGATTGCTGCCCACTAGTCCTTAGTATCACCAGGCCAGTGCAGCCATTAACAATGTTCCTGATCACTGCCACACCATTGCAGTGTTGCCTCTGCCTGCTGCCTGTACTGACCCTGACCTTTTATATTGACCACTTTTATTGCTGTTTCCTGGACAAATCCTTTACTTGTTTTCTGACTATGGCCGCGTACACACGAGGGGATATGTCCGCTGAAAACGGTCCGATGGACCGTTTCAGCAGACATCTCCGCTCGTGTGTATGGGCTAGCGGACAGATTTCTCCACCCGACAGATTTCAAAGCAAGCTTTGAAATCTATCCGGTGGGAATCTGTCCGCCCGACATGTCTGCTGGTTAGTACACTTACCAGCAGACATGTCGGCTCCCACCACCGCCGCGCCGCTGCCGAATGGATTCGGCGCATGCGCGGAAGTGTTTTACTTCCTGGTGCGGTGACGTGGCGGTGACGCGGCGGCGTCAGCGTCACCGCCGCGTCACCACTACGTCACCGCGCCGTCCGGTGGCGGGGAATTTGATCCGATGGTGTGTACACGCCATCGGATCAAACTCCCGATCGGACATATCCGATGGAAATGGTCCGCGGACCGTTTTCATCGGATATATCCGATCGTGTGTACGGGGCCTATGTCTCTGTCTGTGGCCTGAACTGACCCATCTGACTGACTATGTTCCTTGGAGATACTAGTCCCAGCTCTCCCCTGTGGACAACTGCACTCTTTGCACAGCAGGGAATCTTGTGTTCTTCCTTTCTTCAGTTTTCATGTAGTCCCAATCAGACTGTCAAGCTATCAAATGGCTAGTGTCATAAATGGTCACATCTTGTAGCACCATAGCAACTGCACATCAAACACAGGCTAAGATGACATGTTCCTTGGCTGTAAAGTATAGCAGGATTCAGTTCCATTTAATGGTGAACTGAACAACAGCCTCCAAAATAAAATGAAACAGACATACCTGCTGTTAATTAAGAGATATTGGATATGTTCTTCTAATTTAAAGTGACCTTGTCATTGTGCAAAAAATCAAATACAAATATTCTGCTCCTTCTGCTTCACTATTGTGTCCTGTAAAGACGTGGAGGTCTGCAGAATGACATTTCCAGGAGTGTTATTTTCCCAGCAGATTTTTCTTCAATGCAGTAGGGTTTGGCAGTGCAAACAACAGCAAGAGAGGTATTTGCTTTTTTTTTTTTTTTTTACAGGGAGCTGCTTTGTTTTAAACTTCAGACCAGTGACAGGGTAAATGTAATCATATGCCGTTTAATCATGCAATGTTTCCCAAACTGCAGTAAGTTCTGTACACTTATTATGTCTTTAACTTAATGCTTAAGTGCACCACTAATTGTGCAGTTTATATTTAGGGGATTTTAGGTCTCCCTCTCTAGACCCACTGTGAAGTATCAGGAATGGTATCTAGTGTCTCAAAGGAATAAGAACAAAAAGGAGACAATAGCGTGATACCGTACAAAATAAATGTAATATGCCAAGAAGAATTGCACTTACAAAGTGGTGGAAATATTGCGCAATATGATAAAAAAACATCTGATAAGAACGTGTCATCTCGTCAAGGCCTCCTTGCTCAGAAGCCTTGACGGGACGTGCAAAATTTCCCCCACTTTGTAAGTGCAATTCTTCTTGGCATATTTAATTTATTTTGTACGGTATCAAGCTATGGTCTCCTTTTTGTTCTTGTTCCTTTGAGACACTAGATACCATTCCTGATACTTCACAGAGGGTCTAGAGGGAGACCTAAATTCCCCATGTTTGCAGAGCCCGCTGTCACGGTGGTCACACAGTTAGGGTAAGGAGACTACATTACCATTTCTGGGTGCCTTCCTGGTGGATGAAGCTTTTTCTATTTCTTGATTCCTTCTATGCCCCTAAATTGATTAACCCTTTAAGGACATAGGCCCAGATTCACATACAATTAGATTCGCGTAGAGTATCAGAAATACACTACGCCGCCATATTTTACCTGGCTCTACGTGGAATCCCGGTAGATTTTGTCCAGTAAACTACGGAGGCGTAGTGTATTTCTCCCGGCGCAAGCCATCTACGCGAGTAGGGGGCGTGAAGCATTTAAAATAGGCGCGTTCCCGCGGCGATCGAACTGCGCATGCTCCATTCAGAAATTTCCCGCCGTGCATTGCGCGAAATCACGTTGTTACGTCATTCGTTGTTTGAGTAGCGTCGTTTACGGACATTCCTATTCCCGAACGAGTTACGTAAAAAAAATTAAAAAAAATTAAATTTGACGCGGGAACGACGGCCATACTTAACATGGGCTACGCACTGTTAGACCAGCAAATAGCTGGTCTAACAGTACGTAGCAAAAAAATGACGTAAGCGATTGCGAAGACCACTCGTATCTTCGTGGATCGCCGTAAAAAGTCATTTGCATATCCCGACGCTGAAAACGACGCAGACTCCTCCCAGCGGCCGCAAAAATATCGCAGCGTAGATCCGAAGGCTTACGAAGACGTAAGCCTCTCAGATCGAAGCCCGAAGCCGCCGTATCATGGTTTGAGGATTCAAACTAGTGATACGGCGCGCGAAATTTGAAATTACTCCTGTCTAACACCAGTTAGACAGGCGTAATTGCTCTGTGAATCTGGGCCATAGTTTTTACCATCTTTATCTGTGATTTATCTGTCAACACATTGTTGTGGGACTTTATTCATTCACCACATTTTTTTTTTCACAGTTGTGAAACACTTATTTTTTATGTATATTCATGTAATATATAATGTACAATTGTCACTAATATATATATATATATATATATATATATATATATATATATATATATATATATATATACATTCTTGGTATTTCACTAAATGTCATATCATTGAGTACCCATATGGTATTTAATACAAGATCTATTCACACTAGGGGCCAGATTCTCATAGAATTCCGGCGGCGTAGCGTAAGCCATTTACACTACGCCGCCGCATCGTACTAGAGCAAGTGCTTTAATCTCAAAGCACTTGCTCTGTAGTTTTCGCCTGCGTCGCGTAAATCGCCCAGCGTAAACCCGAGCAATTCAAATGGAGCGGCTTGTATTTAAATTAAGCGCGCCCCTGCGTCGAACGAACTGCGCATGCGCCAGCCGGGGAAAAAGCCCAGTGCGCATGCTCCAAAGGACGTCACATTTTCTCAATGTAAACGACGTAATCGCAGCGTACGCCAGCCCCATTGAGAATCGACGTATGCAAACGACGTAAACGACGCACAACACGACGCGGTCCCGAGGCCATACTTAACATGGCATTCGAAGTCACCCGACGGCATCCGACGGTACTTCGTAAGGTTACTCCACATCGAAGCTGGGGTAACCTTACGCGGACGAAAATGACGTACGCGACAGCGTAAAAGCGATCGGGAATCGGCGTACTACCTCATTTGCATATGCAAATGAGAAAAGAACGTAAAGGCCACCTAGTGGCCGGAGTTGTCATTACAACTACGATCCGCAAGTGTAATGGTTTTACACTTGTCGGATGTAGAAGCGTATCTATGCAAAAGTGATGCTATGCAAAAGTGATGCTAAGCATCACTCGCATAGATACGAGCCCAAAAAAACGGCGATACGACGGGGTATCTGAGATACTCCGTTGTAACGCCGCTGAGAATCTGGCCCTAGATCTTTTTCACTTTGCTGTTTATCCTTAGTGCTGTACTTTTTATTACTTTTTTTTTTTTAATTCTTGTATCTGAATTTTTTGGTACTGGCAGCTTCTCATTTCACTATCATTTTGGTGTTTTTTGATTAATTTATATCTAGCGCAGTGTTTTCCTTTTAGATTTTTTTGGAGGCTTTTTAAAGTTGCAACTTCTCCGTTGAGGAGCTCTGCTTGTTTTGGGGTGAAGTTGTTTGTTTTTTACTGATACTGTTCCCACCCCTTGCTTTTTGACACTGCTTGGGGACATCCCATATGTCAAGACTTGTGAAGGCTGTGTCTGTCCATGGACGAAAAGAGAAAATAGGATTTTTTGTACTCACTGTAAAATCTTTTTCTCTGTTGTCCATGGACGGACACAGCACCCACCCCTTCTTTTTTAGGTGTGTACTGCTTTTTACGAACTGAGGCTGCATGGGTTATGTCCGGAGGGACTGCTCCCTGGGCGGGGCTGTTCAACTCTGTTAAAGTAACATGTATTTAAATATCTAACATGTTCTGCCTAGTCCTCTCTTATGAACAGGAACATAACTTATATGTCAAGACTTGTGAAGGCTGTGTCTGTCCATGGACGACAGAGAAAATAATTTCACAGTGAGTACAAAAAATCCTATTTTTAGAAATAAAAAACAGAAAATTGGCATGTTCATATGTATTCACCCCCTGTGTTATGAAGCCCATAAAAAGCTCTGGTGCAACCAATTACCTTCTGAAGTCACATAATTACATATACACCCCAGAGGCTGCAACACCTAAGCAAAAGGCACAACTAACCAAACATTGCCATGAAGACCTAGAAACGCTCCAAACAAGTAAGGGACAATGTTTATGAGAAGTCAGGGTTAGGTTATAAAAAAAAATCCAAATCTTTGATGATCTCTAGGAGCACCATCAAATCTATCACAACTCAATAGAAAGAACATGGCATGACAGCAAACCTGCAAAGAGACAGCCGCACACCAAATCTCACGGAGAGGGCAAGGAGGGCATTAATCAACTAGGCAGCACAGAGACCTAAGGTAACACTGGAGGAACTGCAGAGTTCCACAACAGAGACTGGAGTATCTGTATATACAGTAGGAAGACAATAAGATGTACGCTCCATAGAGATAGATAGATAGATAGATAGATAGATAGATAGATAGATAGATAGATAGATAGATAGATAGATAGATAGATAGAGAGATAGATAGAGAGATAGATAGATAGATAGATAGATAGATAGATAGATAGATAGATAGATAGGGAGAGAGAAAGAAAGGTGAAGAGAGAGAGAGAGAGAGAGAGAGAGAGAGAGAGTGTAACGCCATCGGCGTTATAGTACATAAAACGAGCGCAGCTGTACCTTTTTCAGACAGCTGCGCTCCATCCTGTGCCTTATCCGCGTCACTTCCGGTGCGCCCTGCGTCCCTGCGTTCCAAGCTGGAACGCGGAAGTGCGCTCGCTCGTTTCCCATGTTGGGCGCGCTATTTAAACCCTCTCTGATGGCAGCTGGGTGTTCGGTTATTGAACTAGACACCCGGCGCCATCTGTGATAGAAACAACTCCACTGAAGACCCTCTTCACCTCCTGCTTTCTAGAGGACAGTAGTTGCAACGCCAGGACTCTGAACATCCGGATACCGAGGCCTAGACCACAGAGCTGACACTCTACAGCTTCTACTATCATCCTGAATCCCTGCTCTCACTCTCCTGGAAGACTTATTTAGCTCACAGCCTTCAGAACCGCAAGTATCATAGGATTCAGTCATTTCAAGCTAGATCTCACATTATCTATATAAGCTGTGTATGCTATTATTATAGGATCTTGTTCCCAGTATCTTATGTTTAGTGACTGTACTGTGTGTTTCCAGATATCAGCTTCCACCTACAGTACATTCACGATACCACTGATGCGAGATAGTCTCCAGGAGAATGTGATGATTTAACCCCTTACTCTCTGTACAAATATAGAGTTAACTGGTGGTTTAATACTGAGAATTCTCCATTGTTACTGACTATTCTCAATTTAGTTTAAATAACGGCGTAGGCGTCACAGAGAGAAGGGAATAAAGGGCACCCATACATCAGTGTACAGTACTCACAGTACTTACTCAGAGGCAGGAGGGACTGACTGGATGGATGGATATCAGACGACAGGAGGGGAAGGAGTAGAAGCAGCTCCTCTCATGTAACTGGTTGTGCGGGCAGCAAGGGGAGTCGAGAAATGTCAGAGCTGGCTGTGATATGCCCAGCTCATCTCTCTCTATCTGAAGCGCTCTACCTGGTGCTGTGTTGGTGGAGGGGGGTGGAGGATCTCTGCTATTAGGTAAACTGGGCATCCCCTCTCAGCCTGCAACCCCTTGGTACACCCTTGGGGAGACGTGACATGCGGGCCGCAACCAGCCCGCGGGCCGCCGCGGCCCACCAGGCATATCCCCAGTATGCCCTATGGCTGGTCCGACCTGCTCCAATGAAAGGGGGAAGTAGTATAAGACAGATGTGCATAAAGCACAAAGCAAAGAGAGTAATCTGTGATCCATGGCAGCCTTAAAAAAATAGTTTGGGGATGGGTCTGCTTTATGCACGATCCGTCATTAGAAGGTCAGCGAAATCACTCTAGGTGTACTTTTTTTCCTCTTGGCAAATGTGTGAGGCCGCGTACACACGAGGGGATATGTCCGCTGAAAACGGTCCGATGGACCGTTTCAGCAGACATCTCCACTCGTGTGTATGGGCTAGCGGACAGATTTCTCCACCCGACAGATTTCAAAGCAAGCTTTGAAATCTATCCGGTGGGAATCTGTCCGCCCGACATGTCTGCTGGTTAGTACACTTACCAGCAGACATGTCGGCCCCCACCGCCGCCGCGCCGCTGCCGAATGGATTCGGCGCATGCGCGGAAGTGTTTTACTTCCTGGTGCGGTGACGTGGCGGTGACGCGGCGGCGTCAACGTCACCGCCGCGTCACCGCCACGTCACCGCGCCGTCCGGCGGCGGGGAATTTGATCCGATGGTGTGTACACGCCATCGGATCAAACTCCCGATCGGACATATCCGATGGAAATGGTCCGCGGACCGTTTTCATCGGATATGTCCGATCGTGTGTATGGGGCCTAAGACTATGTGGAGTCAAGTTGATCATCGCCCTTCCTGCCCAGGCTAATTTTCAGCTTTCAGCGCTGTCACACTTTGAATGAAAATTGCGCAGTCATGCAACACGGTACCCAAATTAAATTGTTAGCATTTTTTTTAGACAGATAGAGCTTTCTTTTGGGGGTATTTTTTCACCACAGTTTTTTTTTTTTTTTTTGGAAAAGGCAGAAAATTTTGAAAATTTTTTTTTTTCTTAGTTTCTCTTAGAAAAGTTTGTAAATAAGTAATTTTTCTCCTTCATGATGTGTGCTGATGAGGCTGCACTGATGAGCACGGATAGGCTGCACTAATGTTGCGGCACTGATAGGACAGCACCGAAGGGCACTGATGAGGTGGCACTAATATGTAGCACTGATAAACAGCACTGATATGCAGCACTGATGAGCTGCTCTGATGAGCACTGATAGGTGGCACTGATGTGTGGCACTTATGGGCACTGATAGGCGGGATGGATAGGTGCCACTAATGGGCACTGATGGGTGGCACTGATGAGCAGGCACTGATGGATACTGAAATGCAGCACTGAATGCCATCACAGATGCGCAATGATTGGCATAACTGCTGGGCACTGTCTGGCATCACTGCTGGGCACTGTTGGTGTGACACTGATAATCAGGCACTGATGATTATTGCCCTAATTATCTGTGCAGGTCTCCCCTGTGAGAAAATGCCACTGATCAGCTCTCCTCTCCATTCACGCTGTCAGTGTGAGGAGAGGAAAGCCAGTAAATGGCATTTTCTTTTTTACATGTGATAAGCTGTGATTGGACACAGCTGATCACATGGGTAAAGAGCCTTGTCATAGGCTCTTTACCGTGTTCGGAGATGTGCTGTGTCCCAGGGATATCATATGACGTCATCCCAGAATAAGAAAGCTGCATCATTTGTCTATATGGTGGTCAGGAGGTGGTTAAACATGAATTAAATGTTTGTCAGCAGATGTAGCAGACATACAACAGTAGTTCCTTCCTGAGGAAGCAGGCTTTGTTCCCCAAAATGCATTGAAGATGCTTGTGTGTTGGAACATGATGGAACATCACATCTGGGACAATATTCCCTGACCCTTTCTGTCTTATTGTTGTATTGTGCCTGTGTGGTAATCTGCAGTATGCTCAACAGTCAAATATTTCTACCTATCTTTGCTGTCTCTTTTTAAACAATTGTTATGAAATGTGCTGAATAAAGTTTATCAAAAACGTAAAGTATTGTTTTATGTGGTACCTCCAAAATCCTACATTTGTTGTTTCTTGTTTAGGGATTTTTTGCTTGATATCAATATGTTACTATGGGTGGGGGATTCTCCTCTGCCTGCTATTGTATTCTGACATCTGTCAACACACATGGCTTTCAGAATACCCAAACAACCATTGATTGAACGCAGTCACCTCAGCTGACAATTTTCTATTAGGTTGCTTTGATTTCTCAGTCAAAGCTTACTGATCCAACTAGGGCTGAAGACTCAAACCACAGCTTGAATTTCATCAGATCGAGCAAGAATCCGCTAAAATTGGAGCTACAGTATGTATAACTTGCATTGAAATTAAAGTGGTTGAAAAATCCCTGACGTAAAATATGAACAAAACAGTATGTTTATAGTGTGTGCTTCCCACAATCCCAAGCACTAAAGCCCTGTCCACACGATTGGATATCTGATGGAATCTAATCCGATGTTTTTTTTCGTCGGATATCCGATGAAGCTGACTTTCATCAGTCTTGCCTACACACCATCGGTAAAAAGTCTGATCGTGCCAAAACACGGTGACGTACAACACTACCACGAGCCGAAAAAAATGACGTTTATTGCTTCCAAGCATGCGTCGACTTGATTCTGAGCATACATGGATTTTTGTCCGATGGAGTTCCATACAGACGATCATTTTTTGTATCCATAGGAAAAATTTAAAACATGTTCTATTTTTTTACACCGATGGAAACAACACTGATGGGGCCCAAACAAGATTAGTTTGTCCGATGAAAACAGTCCATCGGTCTGTTTTCAGCAGACAAACCCATCACATGTACGCGGCTTAAGTGTAATTTCTGTCTGCTGCCTCTTTCATCTGCTATATGCATGAGTCACTTCTGAGGCCGCGTACACACGTACAAAAACCTCGTCGGGCTAAACTCATCGTTCCGCCCGACGAGGTTCTCGGTCGACCGTCGAGTTCGCCGACCAGGCTGTCGAAAAAGGCATCGAGCCATTAGTCCCGATGGCCCATCGAGGAAATAGAGAACCTGCTCTCTATTTTGGCTCAACGCCTTGCTCGACAGTTTTCTCGGTGAAAATGTAAACACGCTCGGACGTGTGTACGGGGCCTGACAAGTTTAACTAAAACCAAGAGATAAAAAAGTTAACCGGGAATGACCAGCACACAGTCTGTGATTGACAGCCTTAGTTCTGTTCCTATGTGCTTTGTGAAGAAGGGTGTGTCCCTCCCCTCCAATAAGCTCTCGGCTCTCTTCACTGAACTCTGCAGAGTAAAACGTTGCCCCCCCCCTCTACTTTTCTGAAAGCTCAGACAAGCTGTTTACATTCTGGACTTTGAGTGTAGAGAAGATAGGAGCGCAAATAAACAGGTACAACTTACGTAGGAGGATTTGTTTCATCTCTGTGTATCATATGTATATGTAAGGGTTTACTACTTTAAACAAGGCCATAAATACATACATTGTAATGTGTTTATGTTGTTGTGTTGATTGATGCTTAATAAGTTCATGGTCATATTTTTTAGTCTGAGGAAAGGGAATATATTTTTTTTATTTTTTTAAAGTCAATTTTATACTCTAACAGGTGGACAATAAAATGTCTTTCTTGAGAATTCATCTGAGCACAGTATGTGCTGTAAAAAATGAAATACAGAGGACATTGATAATTTGTATTCAAGATGTTTCAGTTGAGAGCAGACATTTCTATTGTTTTCAGTCCTTGTCACAGCCCTTAACACCCACAACAAATGAGTAGGAAAAATAAACAAAACCGATGGTATGAGAATGTTCTAAAGAAAAATATAATAACTGAATGACATTGTCCTTAAACAAATTGTTTTATTCTGCAATAGCTTTCAGTTTTTTTTATTTTTTTATTATTATTTAAAAATATGACCTTCCTCTCTTATAAAGACATGTCTTACACCTTATTTTTACTGTTCTACATTATGTGTGGCCTTAAAGGAGTTGTAAAGAAAAACATTTTTTCACCTTAATGCAATCTTTGCATTAAGGTGAAAAAACACCTGATGATGCTGGCCCCCCTGAGCCCACGTTTTACGTACCTGACCCCTCGAAAGTCCCGCTCACGGTCCTGAGATCCTCTTCGCCGCTTAGCCTGGCCGCTGATTGGCTAGAGCAGATGGATTGAGAGAAGCGCAGCACTGCTGTCAATCACATCCAGTGACGCGACGCACTGAGGGGCGGGGCCGAGTGATACAGTGAGCGGCTATGGCCACTCGTATCACGGGAGCGCGCCCGCAAGGACTCATCACCATGCAAGCTCTCTCACATGACTGTGATGAGTTATTGCAGGGAGGACCAGAGACAGCCGCCGAGGGACCCCAGAAGACGTGGATCGGGGCCACTCTGTGCAAAACTAACTGCACAGTGGAGGTATGTATAACATGTTTGTTATTTTAAAGAAAAATAAATTCCTATAGTAACCCTTTAATTTACCCTAAAGACCCCTACTTACCTGACTTTACTAACATGCATAATAATGCTTGTCACATACACCAATGCTTTAAATTAACCATTTAATTACTTTATAGCCAAAAGACTGCTACAGCTCTGTTCCAGGAGGGCATCCATGGACACCCTCCCCAGAACCACACCCCCTGCGATCCTCCTGAGGCATGCTTCAGGCACACTCTGGAATAGCTGTGTCCTTCGGACACGGCTGATCACAGGTTGCGGCAATTGGGCCAATTGCAGCTGATCACAATGTAAACCGACTTGCCAGTCATCGCCAGTAATTCCCTCACACGTGCAAAAAGGAGAGCCAGTAGTGACCAGTGGCAGTGGTATTTATTTTTTGTTTTCAATATCTGTATTGCTGTTTTTTTTTTTTTAATTAATACATAGATATCCAAAAATAAAATACATCACTTAACATCCACAAAGTACTAATTGCCCTTTCTCCCAACCACCCCCTGCCCTTCTCCCACCCCTTCCCCCTTTCTTTCTCTAAACCCCTGTCGTGGCTCGTGATCCCATCCCTTCCTCTGCTCTCTTAAATTCCCTGACTGCTTAAACTCCCTCCAGACCTTCCATTTACTTTCAAAACGTTCTACTCCTTCCTCTCCACAGAACCTGAGATGTCCAAATTATAAATCTTGGCCTAGATTCACGTAGGGCGGCGTAACTATGAGCGGGCGCAGCGTATCGTATTTACGCTACGCTGCCGCAACTTAGGACGCAAGTGCAGTATTGCGTCCTAAGTTACGGCGGCGTAGCGTAAATGTCCCGGCATAAGCGTGACTAATTCAAATGTGGAAGAGGTGGCCGTGTTTTATGTAAATTAATCGTGACCCCACGTAATTGATGCTTTTAATGAACGGCGCATGCGCCGTCCGTGGACGTATCCAGTGCGCATGCGTCAGATAGAATACCTAAGATACGTCGAACACTGCATACCACGTGAACGTAACTTACGCTCAGCCCTATTCGCGTACGACTTACGCAAATGACGTAAACAAATACGCTTGTTCCGACGTCCATACCTTGCATGGGCTGCGTCACCTATAGAGCTGCTTTATCTTTAAGCTGACGTATGTCTAACGTAAACGGCGTAACTAATTGCGATGGGCGCACGTACGTTCGAGAATCGGCGTATCTAGCTCATTTGCATATTCAATGTGGAAATCAACGGAAGCGCCACCTAGCGGCCAGTGTAAATATGCACCCAAGATACGACGGCGTAGGAGACTTACGCCGCTCGTATCTTGGCCGAATTTATACGTAACTGATTCTAAGAATCAGGCGCGCATATACGACGGCGCACATTCGGAATTACGACGGCATACGTGGAGATACGCCATCGTAAGTCTTAGAGAATCTGGCCCCTTGTCTACTTTTCTACACCGGCTTCCTATCTTAGATCTTTCCTTCTCTTGTCATTGTCGGGGTATTAAGTTTTTAACTGTGGAAAAAAGGAGGGGGGAAAGAAATGGGATTTTCTAAACGGTGCAATTAGCAAAAAGTAATAATTGTTAGCAAGAGAAAGAAAATATTGTACAGACCAGAGAAGTACAAAAGTAAGAAATATAATTTATTCAGTATACAATAAAGAAATAATTATTCACAGAAAACACAAAAATTCTATGAATATTAAAACAGACAAATGATCGGTCAGAGATAAGTAGAATCAGGTTTCAGCCTACAGTTGATTGTTGTATCCCGACAGTTTCGCTTATAATAAGCTTTCTCAAGGGTAGATGGTAACAATCACGGCTTTTAAATTGATTAGACTACAAAATGTAGAAAAACATCATTGTTAATTTTATACATACATGAAATGTAGGTACAAAATATGCATATACACATTAAATATGATATTACTGGGCTGCAGAGGCACAAACACTTAAGCTCACCCTTTGACCACAGGATATCTCAGGCCATCTCATATCTTGCCACCAGGGGGAGCAAAACCACCCAACCTAAAATACACAGGTTGACATAGACCACAAACGACACCTTGATCGTGTAGATAGACAAGAGATCTAGTACTTGAAAAATAAAAAATGGAATAAATGAAAATTGGATATGATCATTGGAAGGGGAAGGGGAGAAAAAAAAAAAAAAAAAAAAAATTGGGAGAAAAAATTATGTTTAAAGTTGAATCAGGAAAAGACAACTTCACTTACATGGAGCGAGTGATATGCTTGAAAATGGAGGTGGTTACTAGAGGAACACTGGACATGGACTGCAGGTGTGCAAAATATAGCACAAGTAACTCTAAACATGATGAGAACCAAAAGATAGAAATAAAAAAAGAATATCAAAAAGTGAAAAGTGAAAACGGGTAACGAAGAGGGACTTACAGGAATTTGCATAAGTACTGGAAAGTATTTTATTGCAATACATATTATGGAAAGGACAAAGAGTCTCAGATCCATAGGCTTATAGAGCAGCATCAAACATGGATGTATGGATACTAGGAGAATAAAAAAAAAAAAAAATGATAAAAAAGTACTGTGTAAAGGACTGAGAGACAAAAAGAGAATATATGTATCAGAGTAAGGTCTTACCGTGCAGTGGTGTAAGCAATTACAACCAGTGTCATCTGCGCTGTGTTGTGAAGCAGACGGCTATTTAAGAGACAGACTCGTCTGATGTAGCAAACACGTGATCAACGTGACGAGCAGGTGACGCAAACGACGCTGGCTGTTGAGACAGAAAAAATGCCCATCGAGACTACACATCCCAGAAGGCAACGGGATGGTCACGTGCGGACGTTCATGACGCCTCAGTGTGAGACTCAAGGCTCATACAAAGCATATTAAAGTTAGAACAACCAAAACAAACAGAGGAGGCATGTCAGAGGGATTAAATAATGAAAAAACACATGGATACAAGGGAGGGGTTAGCTGTCATAGGCCGAGTGTGTAGATAAGGAGAGGGGGGGGAGGGGGAGGGGGAGGGGAGGGAAAAAAAAAAAAAGGATGTTTATGTTTGCTAGACCGGGCGCCAAAGCAGAGACAAACCAAGCACACAGGGATGGATAGGGGGAGCATAGGAAAGAATCGAAGGGTAGACCGAATTGCCTCCGATACTTCCCTAGTGCCTCTGCAACCCAGAAAAAATATAAAAAAAAAAAAAAAAAAAAAATTTATAATAAAAAAACAAAACAAAAATACATATGAACAATATCATAACTACTCAAAATATATTTAAATACAAAATGTAACATTGATTCATTAGATAGATATAAATAATTATTAGTCAATTGTGTAGCGCAGCGCTATACAGAAAAGCATACCTCGGGTTATCATAGACCCGGGGCAGTGGTATGTTGCCAAAAAAGAGGGGGGAAAAACAGTGGCAACGATAAGGGACTGGAAATGGGGAAGGGAAATGGGGAAAAAAAAAAAAAAAAAAAAGTTGTTAGAACTGATGGGAGAGGGTACTCAAGGATCTTGGGTATCATATAAAAGGTTTAAAACTAAGACTTTCATTAAACCCGGGATAAATGGTAGCCCTAAGCTTGTATATCCAGCGTGCTTCAAGCTGAAGCAGAGTTCCATCCACGCTGCCTCCTCTTGTGTCAGGCGGGATATGTTCAAGGGCAAAAAACTTTATGAAGTTTGGGTCAAAGTTGTGATGGATTCCTACATGTCTACTGATCGCAGTAACAATTTTCTTTTTCAGAATAGGTTTTATGTGATCTTGAATTCTCTTAAAAAAAGGTCTTTTAGTTTTACCTATATAAAAGCCTCCACAGCGACATTGGGCTAAATAGATAACACCCACTGTTTGACAGGTAATGATCTTTTTGGTCGAGTGCCAATCACCATTGGGCAATTTAAATTTTTGTTGATCTCCAACAAACATACATACGTCACATTTGCCACAGGGGGCAGTACCACCTTTAGTTGGTGTTTGAAATGGGTCAGCCATATTAAAATGGCTATGTACTAAACGATCTTTAAGCGATGGAACACGTCTAAAAGTCACTTCTGGGGATTCTCTAATGAATTTTTTTAACTTTGGATCTGCAGATAACAACGGCCAAAAATTCTTTAGAATATTGCGCATCTCTCTGTGCTGACTGGAATACTTGGTGATTATTCTTACTGTGTCCATTTTGCTTTTAGTGTTAGAGGAGAAGATAAGTGAGCTTCTCTTTTGAACTTTCACCCGATTATACGCACGTTTAAGTAGCCTATGGCTATAGCCTCTTATTCTCAATCTGTGATAGAGATCCTTTGAGGTTTTCTTGAAGTCACTATCAAGGCTGCAGTTGCGTCTCAGCCTAAGATATTGACTATAGGGAATACTTTCAATTAGAGAAGCAGGATGTGAGCTGGTGGCGTGAAGAATTGTATTTCCAGCTGTAGGTTTTCTAAACAGACAGGAATGTAGAAAGCCATGTTTGTCTTTAGAGATTTTTAGGTCTAGAAAATCAATGTCAGTTTGACTATAACTAAATGTGAATTTTAGATTAAAATCATTAAATTTAATTAATTCCATGAATTCATGCAGTTGCGATTCGCTACCAGACCAAAAAATCAAAACATCATCGATATATCGATGCCAACTAACTATGTAGTCCATAAGGGGTGTTAAATCATCACGGGAAAAAATGTTTCTCTCCCATCCGATCTAGGAAAGACCGCGGCTTCACCCGGGGCCTACCGGCGCGGCGCTCCCCACTCCCTGTATCCCCCCAAATCCTCTAGGAATTCCCCATTCCTCATTAAGACAGCCACTCTTTCCCTGGCTTACCTTTGGGGCCCCCGTACTTCCATCCATCCCAGCTGTCTGCTCCAGGCTGCATCCTGCTGCCTGATCAGGCAGCTCTCCTGCTATATTAGCAGGAAGCATACCCCTAACCCCCAGCCACTGCTCCTATTAACACTTGATCCAGGGCTCAACCGATCGCCTTTTCACAGGGGTCAGGAAGGAATTTTTTTACCCCACCGGAGCACATTGGCCTAGCACCGCTAGGGTTTTTTTTGCCTTCCTCTGGACCAAGCCTGGAGAGAGGAATCGGCGAATTCCTCTCCCCATCACCCCGGAAGCCCCCCCCTCCCCCCCCTCCCCGGTGCTTGGCGACCATGGCACATCAGCAATATTCCGCTGAAACCATTTGGAGTTTGAGGCAATCCGCCGCAACACTACCAGCCATCACCAAAAAAGTCATAAAAATTGAGCGTATATGGAGAGTCGATCAACGATCGACTGTCAGGTATTTCAGCCATTCACCCCAACCTAAGCACATATCTTGTGCTTTGATCAATACAAGATCGGCAGTAAAACACCGACTGGAAATCCGTGACCTCATCTTACAATGCGACTTAGATTGCCTCTTTATTACAGAGAGCTGGCTCACAGCCGACTGTAACACCATTCTAGGAGAACTGGTGCCAGAAAACTACCGCATCGTAACGGAAAACAGAATAGGGCAAAGAGGGGGAGGACTGGCGGTAATCCACAAGACGCACCTTGCGGTCACTAAACCAGCCCTTCAAAACCCTCTTCCATTTATGGAAACCCTTACCCTGCAATTGCAAACAAATTCCAAGGAGACTATCCACATTCTTCTCTGCTACAGGCCACCCGGCCCAAAATCGCAGCTGATATCTCCATTAACGGAGTTTGTCTCCACTTACACCCTCAACAGCAAACATGTTCTGCTGCTCGGGGACTTCAATCTCTGGGCCAACTCCGCGCAAGACCCCATTGCCGACGCCTGTATCGACCACCTGGAAGGATTAGGCCTTCAGCAACTAGTATGTGGGCCCACACATGCTTCTGGTCACACGCTCGATCTTATTTTCAGGCAAGATCTGAAAATAAAAATCTTGGAAAATGAACCATTGCCATGGACAGATCACCATGCAATCAAATTCATTATTTCCGAATTCCCCCCCTTAACAAAAACATCAAACCCAGTGACAACACACTGGACCAGATGTCAGAAGAAGCTCCACTCGGAACTCTTCAAAGCCACGTTAGGGGAAAAAATAAATACAATTCAGCCACACCTAACAGCGGAAGAAACATTAGAGGCCATAAACACCGCACTATTGCAGTCAGCTGACTTGATAGCGCCGAAACGAAAGACCCAGTTTAGGAAAAATAACTCCAGCTGGTTCAACAACCAGCTGGCGTCACTGAAGCAAGAGCGTAGAAGAGCAGAAGCAGCCTGGAAAAGAAACTCTTCAGATGAGAACCTCTCGATCTACAAGGTAATAACCAGGAAATACTACAAGCAAATCTTCGAAGCCAAGAAAAACTATTTTTCTGAGGCTATCAACGGTGCCCTAAATCGCCCCCGCGAACTCTTCAAGATGGTCACTCAGACCATGAATCCAGGATGCCTTGAAGCCCCCAACTTGGACACACAAGAATTTTGCGATGAGTTATCGGATTGCTTCATTAACAAAATTGAGGCAATCCGGCAAAGCATTCAGCAAAACAATTGCTCTCCCAGCCCCCCCCGCAGTTATGTACACACCACCGGCAGCAATTCACCAAAGTTAGGTGAGTTCATGCTGGAACCCATCTCCATTCAGACAACAAAAAATATCATCGGCGCTCTGCGCAACAGCACTGCGCCAAATGATATTATCCCCACCAAACTGCTGAAGGAATGCGCCGACATCCTGGCACCTCCTGTCACGCAACTTATCAACCAATCCTTCAGGGAGGGCATAATGCCCCCCCAGCTGAAGGAGGGCTTTATTCAACCCATTTTGAAGAAAGCCACCCTGGATCCGAAGGATCCACTCAATTGGCGCCCCATAACAGGCCTAAATGTTCTCTCCAAGGTAATGGAGAAAGCAGTGGTACAGCAGCTGCAACAGCATCTAGACACCCACAACCTACTAGACCCATTTCAATCAGGATTCCGTCCCGGACACGGGACGGAAACAGCATTGCTTAAGATTTGGGATGACGTTCTCGAGGCCGCAGACGAAGGAGAATCTTCTCTTCTGGTTCTGCTGGACCTAAGCGCAGCCTTTGATACCGTAGATCACAAGCTATTATTGACTCGGCTGGCTAAAATAGCCAAAGTCGCAGAAAGCGATCTATCCTGGTTCTCCTCTTTTTTGGATAACCGATCGCAAATAGTGAAGTTAGGACCCTTCACTTCTGAACAACGCACATTATCATGCGGGGTCCCTCAAGGATCTCCCCTGTCGCCGATGTTATTCAACATCTATGTGCGTCCTCTTTTTGAAATCATCAGCAGCCAAAAACTGCTATATCACTCTTATGCAGACGACACGCAACTGTACTTTCGCATTTGCAATAAAAAGGATCACCACCTCAATCTAGAGACATGCCTCTCTATGATAGAGGACTGGATGACAAAGAGTTATCTCAAACTCAACGGAGCGAAAACAGAACTTCTTCTGTTTCACGCTAAGCGTAGGAACCAATCGGCAACAACCTGGTTCTCCCCGCCCATTCTGGGCAAAATCATCTCCCCTAGCGCCAAAGTCAAAAGTCTTGGGGTCATCTTTGACTCCGACATGACAATGAACGCACAAATAGGGTCAGTAGTCAGCGGATCTCACCATCTGCTGCGCCTACTACGCAGACTTATTCCTTTCATTCCCAAGAAAGATGTAGCGGTTGTGGTGGGAGCTATTGTAAACTCCAGATTGGACTATGCAAATGCCCTTTACCTCGGACTCCCTAAGTACCAAATCGCTCGTCTTCAAGTCGTTCAAAACACGGCCGCCAGACTTGTGACTGGGAAAAAACCCTGGGAATCAATCTCACCTTCACTGAGATCCCTTCACTGGCTACCAGTTAAAGACAGAATCACCTTTAAAGCTCTCTGTCTAACGCATAGATGTATTCATGGGAATGCTCCCCATTATCTATGCGAAAAGTTAAAAATTCAGAATCCCAATCGTATTCTACGATCCACCAATCAAAATCGGCTTCAGATACCGAAAGCCAGATACAAGTCCAAAGGGGACAGAAGATTCGCTGTCCAAGGTCCCAGGCTATGGAACGCCCTACCAGCCAGCATTCGGCTGGAGGAGAACTACTTGGTCTTCAGGAGAAAGATTAAGACTCATCTCTTTTGATTCCAAAGGAGACAGGAACAACAAGCGCCCAGAGGCGATTTACTTTGCATGTGTTGCGCTATATAAGTTTTCATTCATTCATTCATTCATTCCCACCCCCCCAGGTACAGGTTGGCATACGATGGGGCACATTTAGTCCCCATCGCAACCCCCTGTACCTGGAGGTAGTGGGAGGAACCAAAAACAAAAACATTATGTCGAAGAATGTAGTTCAGAAGTTTAAGAACAAACTTATTATATTTGGAGGCTTCCGGTCCTCTCTCAGATAGGAGACCGGAAATAACCTCCAAGCCCCTATCATGGGGGATGGTATTATACAAACTTTCAACGTCTAGGGCTACCAGCCATGTCTCAGGTGGAAGTTGAATACCTTCAATAGTTTTGAGCAAGTCTATGGTATCTTTAATATATGAACTCAGTGATGTGACATGTGGAGATAAATAACAGTCAACCAGTGAACTGGCGTTCTCTGTTAGACTGGCACAGCCAGATACAATAGGCCGGCCAGGGGGATCTATTAAAGATTTGTGGGTCTTGGGTAGAGCATAAAAGGTTGGAGTTCGCGGATCTTTAACCTCCAAAAATTTCCACGTATCTTGATCAATGATTCCTTGATGTGAAGTTGTCTTTTCCTGATTCAACTTTAAACATAATTTTTTCTCCCAATTTTTTTTTTTTTTTTTCTCCCCTTCCCCTTCCAATGATCATATCCAATTTTCATTTATTCCATTTTTTATTTTTCAAGTACTAGATCTCTTGTCTATCTACACGATCAAGGTGTCGTTTGTGGTCTATGTCAACCTGTGTATTTTAGGTTGGGTGGTTTTGCTCCCCCTGGTGGCAAGATATGAGATGGCCTGAGATATCCTGTGGTCAAAGGGTGAGCTTAAGTGTTTGTGCCTCTGCAGCCCAGTAATATCATATTTAATGTGTATATGCATATTTTGTACCTACATTTCATGTATGTATAAAATTAACAATGATGTTTTTCTACATTTTGTAGTCTAATCAATTTAAAAGCCGTGATTGTTACCATCTACCCTTGAGAAAGCTTATTATAAGCGAAACTGTCGGGATACAACAATCAACTGTAGGCTGAAACCTGATTCTACTTATCTCTGACCGATCATTTGTCTGTTTTAATATTCTTAGAATTTTTGTGTTTTCTGTGAATAATTATTTCTTTATTGTATACTGAATAAATTATATTTCCTACTTTTGTACTTCTCTGGTCTGTACAATATTTTCTTTCTCTTGCTAACAATTATTACTTTTTGCTAATTGCACCGTTTAGAAAATCCCATTTCTTTCCCCCCTCCTTTTTTCCATTTTTCAAAATGTCTGGGATGTGGTGCCTATCTAATATGGTGTGCCTTCAGTGATTGGACCAAAAATATACAATTTCTTCCAGGTGTTTCAGTACACCATACCTTCCGGGTCCCTCACTGATGCACACAACAAATAGCTCATCTTTTTGAACATACATCCACACCTACTTTATACTTTCTTTTTCTGTGTTTCAAGGAAAACAGAAACATTCTCTATAAGCACTGAGAAAGAATATATTGTTATTAATTTATGATATAACCAACCTGATGTTGTATGTTTGCCATTAAATTGTGGTAGAGATTCCCTGTGTATTCGATAACCCTTGTTGTGTGTTTTTTTTTTTTTTTTTTCCCCGTGTCCATTTGTACACATTCTGTTCCCCTTTCCCTCTTTTTTATTGTTTCTTTCAGACTATGGCCGCCTTCAGTGGCGAAGCATGGGATGGGCTCATGAACAAGGTTCAGCGTACCATAAATTCCAGCTCTATTACAGATAAGGATTTAGATCATGCCTTTGTTAGGCTACAGCGCATTTTGGAACGGAAAGTCAGAATTTTTTGGCACAAACGTTATTTTGAAAAATATATTGAAAATGAGATAGTACCTTGGGGACTCAGAGTTCAGATATTCCCTAATCTAAGAAAGATAGGGGATCCTCTGAAACTACTATGGGAAACTAATCTTCAGACCTGCTCTTTTGGCATGATGAACTTACTGTGCAAAGAGTACGAACAAGAACTTGTCTCTTTGGACAATGCGGTACACAAATGGTATGAAGATTTTAGTCTAATAAAAACCAGTACAAGATTTATCAGGAAAGAACAAGTTCTTAAAGAACATGTTGAAGCTTATACGATTGACATCATAGGTAAAAAAGAAAATAAGTTTCTACGTGACATGAATGCTTATGCTAATAATTTTGCCTACAAATGGACAACTAATGTAGGTCCAAAATCTTTTAGAAATGAAAGTCATAGAAATTTCAATAAAAAAGATGAAAATGCCTCTAACTTATCTTCAGCTTCTTCTCTTTCATCTAGCCAATCTACCACCTATCGCGATATGTCGGTAGGTAGAATACCTAAAAAACGGAAAGGTAATTCGGACGCTGCGTCAACGGAATCCCTTGGACACCAAATCGGTACCCCCTTACCACGTCGTACACATGAACCGCACTCGAGACTAACATCACTGCACTCCGCAATTCTTCCCCAATCTGTACCAACTGCCCCTCGTGGGCCACAACCAACAGCATCGCTTGCGGTAGTTCCCACAGCGCTTTCCACTTCCATCACGGCATCACCTATGCACTCCGAGACTAGTAACAAGGTAAGCCACCCTGAAATTATTGTGTCACCTTCGGGGACACCACTGTCTGGAGATATTCGTTTAGCACCGATTTTTTTAGTGAAGGATTAAATCTATACTCAAGTGTTAATATTCCTCCACCATCAATTACTGCCACAAGGGATGAATTTGAATTATCCATTATAAATCTATCATCTTATAATCTAACAAGTGAGGAAGAACAGGTCTTAAAGCTAGGGCTAACTTTTTGCCCTGACTCAGATATAGATAAATTTGATCTAGTTAAGGATGTGCATCTGTTTGCACGTCGCCTAATGTATAAAGCCATGTTTGATAGACCTCTTGCACAGTTTGAAATTCCTAGTCTTACCGATATGGATAACACCATTTTGGAACAACGTGCATTAACTGACCTGGCTGAATTGTGGGAGGAGGGCCATCCCCTCGACGAGGAGCAGTGGTTGGATTCTTCCTCCACTGTACAGGTCGCGGGGTTGTCTTTCCCCCCGCCTCAAACATTCAGACCAAAATCCAGACATTTTCCTTTACTGAATACGAACCCAAATTTATGGGCTTTTGTACAACAAGTTACGCAAAACATAGAACAAAGCAACTTTAGACCTTGTACCAAATCAAACCTTACAATATCACAAAAAAATGCCATTAAATCACTACAAAAAAATCTAGAAATCACTATAAAACCTGCTGACAAAGGAGGCAATTTAGTGATCATGAATACTAGTAACTATGAAGCCATGTGTATCAAAATCTTATCCAATGTAGAATGGTACAGACCTATCTCCAAAACGGTGCTAGCTAATTTCCACACGCAATATCGCCAACTAATTTATCAAGCATTCCATCAAGGAATCATTGATCAAGATACGTGGAAATTTTTGGAGGTTAAAGATCCGCGAACTCCAACCTTTTATGCTCTACCCAAGACCCACAAATCTTTAATAGATCCCCCTGGCCGGCCTATTGTATCTGGCTGTGCCAGTCTAACAGAGAACGCCAGTTCACTGGTTGACTGTTATTTATCTCCACATGTCACATCACTGAGTTCATATATTAAAGATACCATAGACTTGCTCAAAACTATTGAAGGTATTCAACTTCCACCTGAGACATGGCTGGTAGCCCTAGACGTTGAAAGTTTGTATAATACCATCCCCCATGATAGGGGCTTGGAGGTTATTTCCGGTCTCCTATCTGAGAGAGGACCGGAAGCCTCCAAATATAATAAGTTTGTTCTTAAACTTCTGAACTACATTCTTCGACATAATGTTTTTGTTTTTGGTTCCTCCCACTACCTCCAGGTACAGGGGGTTGCGATGGGGACTAAATGTGCCCCATCGTATGCCAACCTGTACCTGGGGGGGTGGGAGAGAAACATTTTTTCCCGTGATGATTTAACACCCCTTATGGACTACATAGTTAGTTGGCATCGATATATCGATGATGTTTTGATTTTTTGGTCTGGTAGCGAATCGCAACTGCATGAATTCATGGAATTAATTAAATTTAATGATTTTAATCTAAAATTCACATTTAGTTATAGTCAAACTGACATTGATTTTCTAGACCTAAAAATCTCTAAAGACAAACATGGCTTTCTACATTCCTGTCTGTTTAGAAAACCTACAGCTGGAAATACAATTCTTCACGCCACCAGCTCACATCCTGCTTCTCTAATTGAAAGTATTCCCTATAGTCAATATCTTAGGCTGAGACGCAACTGCAGCCTTGATAGTGACTTCAAGAAAACCTCAAAGGATCTCTATCACAGATTGAGAATAAGAGGCTATAGCCATAGGCTACTTAAACGTGCGTATAATCGGGTGAAAGTTCAAAAGAGAAGCTCACTTATCTTCTCCTCTAACACTAAAAGCAAAATGGACACAGTAAGAATAATCACCAAGTATTCCAGTCAGCACAGAGAGATGCGCAATATTCTAAAGAATTTTTGGCCGTTGTTATCTGCAGATCCAAAGTTAAAAAAATTCATTAGAGAATCCCCAGAAGTGACTTTTAGACGTGTTCCATCGCTTAAAGATCGTTTAGTACATAGCCATTTTAATATGGCTGACCCATTTCAAACACCAACTAAAGGTGGTACTGCCCCCTGTGGCAAATGTGACGTATGTATGTTTGTTGGAGATCAACAAAAATTTAAATTGCCCAATGGTGATTGGCACTCGACCAAAAAGATCATTACCTGTCAAACAGTGGGTGTTATCTATTTAGCCCAATGTCGCTGTGGAGGCTTTTATATAGGTAAAACTAAAAGACCTTTTTTTAAGAGAATTCAAGATCACATAAAACCTATTCTGAAAAAGAAAATTGTTACTGCGATCAGTAGACATGTAGGAATCCATCACAACTTTGACCCAAACTTCATAAAGTTTTTTGCCCTTGAACATATCCCGCCTGACACAAGAGGAGGCAGCGTGGATGGAACTCTGCTTCAGCTTGAAGCACGCTGGATATACAAGCTTAGGGCTACCATTTATCCCGGGTTTAATGAAAGTCTTAGTTTTAAACCTTTTATATGATACCCAAGATCCTTGAGTACCCTCTCCCATCAGTTCTAACAACTTTTTTTTTTTTTTTTTTTTCCCCATTTCCCTTCCCCATTTCCAGTCCCTTATCGTTGCCACTGTTTTTCCCCCCTCTTTTTTGGCAACATACCACTGCCCCGGGTCTATGATAACCCGAGGTATGCTTTTCTGTATAGCGCTGCGCTACACAATTGACTAATAATTATTTATATCTATCTAATGAATCAATGTTACATTTTGTATTTAAATATATTTTGAGTAGTTATGATATTGTTCATATGTATTTTTGTTTTGTTTTTTTATTATAAATTTTTTTTTTTTTTTTTTTTTTTCATATTTTTTCTGGGTTGCAGAGGCACTAGGGAAGTATCGGAGGCAATTCGGTCTACCCTTCGATTCTTTCCTATGCTCCCCCTATCCATCCCTGTGTGCTTGGTTTGTCTCTGCTTTGGCGCCCGGTCTAGCAAACATAAACATCCTTTTTTTTTTTTTTTTTTCCCCTCCCCCCCCTCTCCTTATCTACACACTCGGCCTATGACAGCTAACCCCTCCCTTGTATCCATGTGTTTTTTCATTATTTAATCCCTCTGACATGCCTCCTCTGTTTGTTTTGGTTGTTCTAACTTTAATATGCTTTGTATGAGCCTTGAGTCTCACACTGAGGCGTCATGAACGTCCGCACGTGACCATCCCGTTGCCTTCTGGGATGTGTAGTCTCGATGGGCATTTTTTCTGTCTCAACGGCCAGCGTCGTTTGCGTCACCTGCTCGTCACGTTGATCACGTGTTTGCTACATCAGACGAGTCTGTCTCTTAAATAGCCGTCTGCTTCACAACACAGCGCAGATGACACTGGTTGTAATTGCTTACACCACTGCACGGTAAGACCTTACTCTGATACATATATTCTCTTTTTGTCTCTCAGTCCTTTACACAGTACTTTTTTATCATTTTTTTTTTTTTTTTTTTATTCTCCTAGTATCCATACATCCATGTTTGATGCTGCTCTATAAGCCTATGGATCTGAGACTCTTTGTCCTTTCCATAATATGTATTGCAATAAAATACTTTCCAGTACTTATGCAAATTCCTGTAAGTCCCTCTTCGTTACCCGTTTTCACTTTTCACTTTTTGATATTCTTTTTTTATTTCTATCTTTTGGTTCTCATCATGTTTAGAGTTACTTGTGCTATATTTTGCACACCTGCAGTCCATGTCCAGTGTTCCTCTAGTAACCACCTCCATTTTCAAGCATATCACTCGCTCCATGTAAGTGAAGTTGTCTTTTCCTGATTCAACTTTAAACATAATTTTTTCTCCCAATTTTTTTTTTTTTTCTCCCCTTCCCCTTCCAATGATCATATCCAATTTTCATTTATTCCATTTTTTATTTTTCAAGTACTAGATCTCTTGTCTATCTACACGATCAAGGTGTCGTTTGTGGTCTATGTCAACCTGTGTATTTTAGGTTGGGTGGTTTTGCTCCCCCTGGTGGCAAGATATGAGATGGCCTGAGATATCCTGTGGTCAAAGGGTGAGCTTAAGTGTTTGTGCCTCTGCAGCCCAGTAATATCATATTTAATGTGTATATGCATATTTTGTACCTACGTTTCATGTATGTATAAAATTAACAATGATGTTTTTCTACATTTTGTAGTCTAATCAATTTAAAAGCCGTGATTGTTACCATCTACCCTTGAGAAAGCTTATTATAAGCGAAACTGTCGGGATACAACAATCAACTGTAGGCTGAAACCTGATTCTACTTATCTCTGACCGATCATTTGTCTGTTTTAATATTCATAGAATTTTTGTGTTTTCTGTGAATAATTATTTCTTTATTGTATACTGAATAAATTATATTTCCTACTTTTGTACTTCTCTGGTCTGTACAATATTTTCTTTCTCTTGCTAACAATTATTACTTTTTGCTAATTGCACCGTTTAGAAAATCCCATTTCTTTCCCCCCTCCTTTTTTCCATTTTTCAAAATGTCTGGGATGTGGTGCCTATCTAATATGGTGTGCCTTCAGTGATTGGACCAAAAATATACAAGTTTTTAACTGTGTTTATTAAATGGGGAACCAATTTTTTTTAGGTAGTGTTTGGTTGACATTCCTACCCCATGAAACAAACACCCCCGTGGATCTTCTATGTTAGTAATCTCTTTAATTATGTGCAACACCTCTCTCCAGTAGTTTTTAATACTTGGGCACGTCCACCATATATGGACCATCGTTCGAACCTCCCCACACTCCCGCCAGCATAATCCTGAGACTTTCTTTTGATATTTGTTTGCCTTGTCCAGTGTTATATACCAGCGTGCTAGGCACTTATAATTTATTGGTATTGCTATCTGTTGCTGTAGAGTGTGTCATCTTAAACATTTCCCCACAATCTTGATCTTTATCTCCCTTCCCCAGTTCTTCCTCCTGCTTTGTTATGAATGATGGTATTTCTAGCCCCTCCAGTCTCACAAGGATTCTGTAAATCCTAGAGATCCCCCTCCTTCTGACATACAAAGCCGCTCAAACAGTCGCAAGTCCTCCCTGGGTCTTACTGGCTGAGTTAATGATGTAACAAAGTGTTTAAGCTGGGAATACTGCCATTCGTCTATAACCATTGATGATTTTTTTTTTTTTTTATCTCCTGTAACGTGTATATTTTACCTTTCCTTGTGATGGCTTTTATTTGTGCATCTTTTTTAATCCATTCCCCAAACAATCTCCCTTATACCGATGGGAAAAAAATTGTTTATTTTAATGGTATCAAATGTGAATTGAATTTCCATGTTTCCTTTTTGTGTATCCAATCCCAAATTAAAAAGCCTTTCTTTATGATAACGTGTGTATTTTCATAAATTTCTCAGTATCCATATTATTTTCCCCAGTGCAACCTTGCTAATTGTGTTTTTCCAGTTTAACCCATCTTTTTTGCTTATTCATTCTAACACCCGTGATATTTTTGCATTATAGTATTTCGTAATGTCCTTAACCCCCAGCCCCCCTTGCTTTTTATCTTTATTCAGGACCGCAAGGCTTATCCTTGCCTTATTTTTCTGCCATATAAACCTGAGTAAAACATTTTTTAATGTGTTAATATATGCTTGTGAGAGGGAGATTGGCAACATCTGCATTTTATACGTGATCTTAGGCAAAATTGCCAATATTAATCCTTCCTAGCCAGGAGAGGTGTCCAATTTTATTAGTTTCACTCAGGAGTGGAATCTATCCATGGCCACCGTGGCCACCCCCTATTCATGAGAAACTTGAAGGGAAGATATGGACAGCCGCACACCAAAAAAAAAGTAGCCTTTAATGGTAAAAAGAAAAAAGCACTACAAAACACAGCAAGCAGTGGGGTGTATAGCTCTAGCTTAGCTTTACACCCCACTGCTTGCTGTGTTTTGTAGTGCTTTTTTCCTTTTACCATTAAAGGCTACCTTTTCAAGTTTTTTTTTGTTTTGCTGCTGTCCATATCTTCCTTTCAAGTTTTGCTTCGTGCATTGCCGGCACCCATCTGGTTCTGAGAGGACATTGATTGCACTGTGCACTCATCTGGAGTGGCGGTTTTCTCCTTCCCCTATTCATGCACCCGGCTCCTTTCAGGGCACTGAGTGCATGAATTACAGCGGCCAGGTTTATTTTGAAGCGCCTGATTAGAGCCAGAGGCTCTAACAGGCTCCTAATAGGGTGGGTTTGGGTCGCAGGGGTATATTACAACAGCAAATGAATATTTGCTGTTGAAACACTGATTCTGGAGCTGTGGTGGCTCAACGTGATTGGCACTGCGCTGACAAGCCGTTCACCTCTGCAGCCAAGGGTTCGGATCCCGGTCTCGGCTACATGTGAATTGAGTTTGGTGGTCTCAGCCCGGCTCCCGTTGGGTGTGCTATGCAAGGTACGCCTGTGCTTAGTACGCCCCCCCCCCCCCCACAAATACCACCTCACTTGCACGCACACAAAATCGGTTTAACACACACGCACCCCAGTTGGGCTCCCAAGTGGAGCAGGTAGGGCGGGGTGAGTGGGAGGCCCCCCTCACACCCACCATTGCCACCGGGGGCATGGAGAAGGATGGCGATTGCCTCCGGGGGGAGGGTCTGCCTACTCCCAACTCCTGCAGTCCGGCTCCTCTCTCTCGAGTTCACGCACAAAAAATACACTTAAAAAAAAAAAAAAAAGAAACACTGATTCTCAATGTGTGAGACCCATTTTCCGATGGCCAAAAAGAGAATACTCCTGATTGACCGCCGAGGATGAGGGATGAAACGAAAGCCGTCATTGTCACTGTGAAGACCAGGAGAACAGGAGGCCGCCGCTGCTGAGCAGGGGAAGTTGCTGGTGATGGGGTAAGTGCTAACTACCTACCGGCCGACAGTCAGGGGGGTTTGGCATACTGTTTGCTGCAATGACGTCACAAGAGTCTCTTGGCCATGGCACAACAACTCTGAAGGAATGGCATGGGCATGCCATTCCTTCAGAGCACATGTTCTAGTGACGTCACTGGCCACTGCTCACTAGAATATCTTCTAACTGGTTTAGAAGTATACTACCACTTTAAGGTAGAAAATGCTTTAAAGTGGATGTCCGCCCACCCCTGCAAAAATTAAAAGCCAGCAGCTGACTTTTAATAATAGGACACTTACCTCTCCTGGAGTCCAGTGATGTCGGCACCACAGCTGATGTTTCCATGGTAAGGGAACCCAGTAGTGAAGCATTACGGCTTCATGCCAGGTCCCTACTGCGCATGCATGAGGCACCGCTGTGCTCTCTTACTGGCCTGGCAGCGGGGGAAGGAGGAGGAGGGAACCGAGCTGCTGACGTGATGCTCAGCAGCCTGGGCTCCCAGAAGAGGGGACATCATTCCTGTAAAAGACAGGTATCCACTCCCCCCCTGAAAGGTTCTAAATGCCGGAGGGGGGGGGGGGCGGGGGGCGAGACAAGTGAGCGGAAGTTCCACTTTTGGATGGAACTCAGCTTTAGGGCAAAAAAAAAACAGCCTTTAAAACCGCTTTAATTAAAAAAACAAAACTAAAAGCTGGCTTCAAATCAATGCATTGTGGTAGTGATCTAGAATGAGGTATGTTTCAGTGCTATTTGTTTTAGTTGGAACTCCAACAAACCTTGATGCTGTGTTTCCGTGCACTACAGTGTGTAGCTAGGAGTTCTGTGCGTTGGGATGAAATAATTCTTCAGGTGCGCTGGTACCAAGTACTGTGACAGGATCCTTTAGCACTCAAGGTGAAAATGCCAAAATGCAGAATATGAATGAAACAGTACATACAATGTAACTAAAATGTTATATGGACTTTTTTTTTTTTCAAATTTCATTTTAATTTATTTTCTAAAAGATAGGCAGTTACATGTTTATACCAGTCACAATAGTAACACCTTGATATACCTTTAACATATACATCAAACCTCTAGGTTAAACATGAAAAATAACAGAGAAGAAACCCATAGTATATTCTCCCATATTTAGACCTTAACTTATCAAAGATATACCTTCCCTTCCTGTTCTCCTACAGTCCGGGTTTACCTTGGCACTGGCTTCTCCTTAAAACAAGCATTTCCTACCTATTATCTTCAACCCCTATAGTCCCCCCTCCTCGGAAGCCAAACAGGAGTTCCAGGGCGCCCAGATCTCTAGATACCTTTCCTGGTGTTGACGTGAGGAGAGAACCATGTCCTCTAATCTGCTAATCTCCTTCACCTTACGGGCCCACATTTGTATTGTTGGAGGTGCTGTAGATTTCCATTTCAATGGTATGCAAGCCTTTGCAGCATCTAGTAAATGGCAGATAAGAGATTCTTTATATCTTTTCTCTGACATGTCATTCACATGTAGGAGGCAAAGTGCTGAGTCTTCCATTATGTTTAAATCTGTAAAACGTTAAGTAATCCGTATGATCTCTAACCAGAAGATTTTCAGCTCGGGACAGTCCCAGAAGATATGTAGCATATGTGACAGGAAGTCAGGTAAATCTGTGGGTGTTGTCACAGACGGGAGATACATTTCTGCCTTGTTTAGACAATTTACCAATTACTATCAGGTGTCGGCTACAGAGGTATCCAGAAAGGTTTAGGGCGTTGGAAAACTTCAGCTGTTCAGTATGAGACAATTAAGGCCTCTATAAGTCATCCAGAGGATGACTACTGATTGCTGCTTCCTGAGGCTTTTTGAGTTAAGGAGAGCAGTGAGCTGGGAAAGACTTCTGAAGGTGAGGTGGTTGTTGATTTTTTGTGTGATAAAAAAATCAAAAAGACTATTATTTTTCTGCTGTATGACCAGCAGTAGGCTGTGCCAGACTCCATAGGTAGGTTCCTGTGTTGTGAAGGTAGACGCCCCAAGTGGCCAGGGTTTATTTTATGTTTTGTTTTGTTTATGCTGTTTGGATGCTTGCACTTGTTTCCAGCAATATGGAAGAATAAACCATAACCTTTGTTTTCAACCATCCTCGGCTGCCTCTCTGTACACTTCAGTGTTTAGTGAACCCACCCAGGGTGTCACATACACCCGCTACCGAGCTAACCCCTTACACATAGTACATCTCCCCTTCTGACATCTCCAACATATATCTGGAATGTCTGGGAAAATGTTGTTAATTGTTTTTGGTGTTTTATACCATCTAGTAAAAATCTTAAAATGTGTTTCTTGTACTCTAGTACACCTTGTTGTCTCGTGTATCAACCTACACATCCTCTGTTGCTGTTCCTGACCGAAAATCCTCCCCATTTCTCTTTCCCATTCCCAGATGCATTTCAATGAAGATCCTTCTAGTTGTATTATTAATACTCCATAAAACACCGAAAGTGTGTGGGCTACTACTCCCTTTCCGTTACAGAGCTTCTGAAAGCTGGTAAGAGGTCTAGTAAACCTATCTGGGTCTGGAAGTACACAAAAAAAAAAAAATGAGCAAGTTGAAGTGCATTTCAAAATTTAAGCCCAAATCTGCTCCCTTGTTCAGTCATTTCCTCTATCGTCGGTCAAGCACTATTTTAGATGAAACCAAATGTCGAAAGTCATTCCCCTTGCATCCTGGTTGGAATATAGCGTTACCTAATACTGGGTACATGGGTGAAATTTCGGGGACTATCTCCAGGATGGGGAACTGCAATCGAGCATAGTTTAGCCGTGTTTCCCACCACCGGGTGTTCCTTCATTTTTCTAGGCAGTACCGTATAACACCAGGAGGATCTATTTAATGAAATCTGTGATTGGGCTTGTTCTATCTGAACCCATAGTTTAGTCTGTCTGTGTCTGTTACAATCTATAATTCTATTAAGGTGTACTGCCTGATAATATTTCCGTACATCTGGTACTGATAGCCCTCCCTGTGCCTTAGTAAGGGTCAGTTGTTTACGCTGTATCCTGGGATTTTTGTGTGCCTATATGAATTTGAATATTATCCTCTGACACTGTTTGAAATAACTTACAGGAATGTATACTGGCAATGCTTGAAATAAGTATAAGAATTTAGGGAGTGTGACGAGACCCTTGCTCGCTCGGTTCTGCTCTCCCAACACTCCTCTGCTTCTATTGGATCAGATTGCCGATTGCAACATCTGATGGTCCAGTCATTCAAGGTTCTGGGATCCAAACTACAGCTATGTGCCATTTGGACCCATTAAGAACACACTCCAGGCAGGCTGTATGTATGTTCAAACAGGACTCTTTTATTGAAAGTACGCAGCACACTTTTATACAGAATTTGGAACATCCCGCCCACAACAACCGCTTTCCTATTGGTCCCATAGCTTGAATAGAACAACTATGTATTTTGAGACAGAAGCCCCAGGGGGGTAATCAATGTACACAATAGCCCGATCTATTTTACATGACTTAATTACTACCTCAGAGAGGTCACATTCCTTTAGATAATGATATCAAAACAAAATACTATCAGACAATGATTTCCCTTCAATCCACATCTTTAGACAGATGGACTGTCTCTAAAGGAAAGGTACTTACACCTGAGCATCAATACATTCCTTTACTAAACATAATTGACATGCTAATTCAATACATCTGAAGAGAGACGTGTGATCTTCAATACACAGAGCTTCACACCCACAATAGAGTCCCTTCAATCCACATCTTTAGACAGACTTCTGTCTTTGACACAAGGCATTCGCACCTGCTCATCAATGCACCTCCCCTTTTACAAATAGAAATCGTCCTGCTTTGTCATGTGTAGCATCTACAGTATATATTTCCATGGTATTCTCTCAGCTAGCATAATAGATACTCCTCTTGACTTTGCCGTTTGGTTTGTGAAGTGGTAAACTGTTGGGAACCCACGACTTTTTAAATTTGGAACTTTATCATCTCTAAAATGTGTCTCTTGGATAAATGCAGTATCCGTTCCCATTCGTCGTAGATCCTGGAAAAGGATCTTCCTTTTCTCTGGTATATTTAAACCCTTGGCATTTAATGATAATATGTCTAAGGTCTCCATCCCATCTTACAATCTGTCCAGCAAACCCCCCCACCCTTAAAGCAAAACAAACTATACTTCTCCCTTACCACCCCCCACCCTTCCCATACAGAGTGGGTGATTCCCTTCTCTATTTAATATATTAGCTCTTGCTAAAAAAAAAAAAAAACGCTTACCGTCTCAGCGGTATCTGAGCGTCCACCTATTAGGGTATGTATAGGCCTGAAATGGTCAGAGGGTTAGACTCCCGGTTCCTCCTTGTCCCCCATAACAACAAGACAAAATATCCATGGAGAGGACTATGTAGGCCTCCAATAGTGCTCTCCAAAAAAAAAAGGGGGAGAGGGCAGAGAAAAAGAAAAACAAGCTCTGTCCCCTTTTTAGAACCCTAACAAAATTAAATTAAGAGGGGGTGTCCATAGAGCTCATACTTATGTGCATTCTAGTATGGGTACTAGATTTCCATATAAGGTGCAGGAAAAAAATAAAATAAAATAAAATAGAATCAAAAATATTTATATATATAAGATCCGATATATATATATCCGATCCAACATAAATTTGAGTATTTAATTAATTTATATTCAATATTTTTTATTAAATTTCAACAGATAGTACAAACAAAGAGCAATCATTGAATAGTACACATCACAGTGCGGAAGGCATCCAGAGTTACAATGCATTGGTACCTCATACAAACTAACCAATCAATTGGCCTAGGTTCCATTGAACCTGAAACAATATAAAGTGGGTACATAACACCTGAGAACCTATTCGTTCTTGTGTAGGTTATGACAAGGTAAACCTCAACAAACGTCATAAATTATGAACTCCAACAGTCTAGATTGTCTAACAAGTACTTGCTGGATAAAGAGAGAGAGAGTAAGATAGGGTAAAAGGGGAGACACAGAAAGAGAGGGGGAGGGAAGGAAGGGGATAGGAGAGTCAAGGAGGAGGAAAGGAATAAGGAAAAGGAGAAGAAGCCATACAAAGTCAGGGGTTCGCAGTAGAGTCAAAAGTTCCCATCTAATATACAATGCAGCGGAGAATTCATGTATTCATTCAAGTTTGATACCAGCAGTTCCAAAGTTCCTAGTGGTTGTTCATGCCAGACCTTCCCCCCATGCCCAAATCAAACATTTGTTCATAGCTACCATGAGTGTGAATTGTCCGTAGCGTTTCGGCCATATCCGGAGGCGATGGATCCCTCCAGTGACGGACCACCACCAACCTAGCCGCTAATAATATGTGAGACAGCAGGGTTCTCAGCTGGTGTGGCACCGAGTCCATCTCCAGGGAGAGCAGTGCCATTCCCGGTTTCAGGTCTAGAGCGAGACCCGTCACCTGGCGTAGCAGCCCGAATACCAGGTTCCAGTATTGTGCGACTTTTGGACACTCCCAGAGTATGTGGTATAGTGTACCAACCCCTCCACATAGCCTCCAGCAGAGAGGGGACTCTCCAGGGGCAAACCTCGAAATTCGGTAGGGGGTAAGATACCATCGCAACAGGAATTTTTGATGCAACTCCCACAAGTTAGCGCATCTAGTAGCTGTGTATGTGACC
This sequence comes from Rana kukunoris, assembly GCA_029574335.1. NCBI lineage: Eukaryota > Metazoa > Chordata > Amphibia > Anura > Ranidae > Rana > Rana kukunoris. The sequence goes on from JAJQKJ010000878.1 coordinate 103,238, forward strand.
CTAAGTGCAGTTTGCCACTGTTCCTCCGAGTAGACTGTATTGAAGTCTTTCTCCCAGGCTCTCATAGGGAGAGACTTCCGAAATATACACTTATTTTGCAGGAGAGAATAAAATAATGAGATACCCCCCACTCTCGGCGAACTGGAGAGGTAGTATTGGGAGATCCTCCACGGAAGGAAGACCGAGGTCCCCTTGAACGATTTGAGGAAGTGACTAATTTGCAAGTATTTGTAGTGGTCGGCCGAATGTATATTCAATTCTAATTGGAGGGTTCTAAAGGTCTTGAGAGCCGGCCCTATATATAAATCAGCAACACTCAGTCCCCCATCTCGTTCCCAAGAGGAGAGAGATATATTGGGTATGAACAGTGATAGAGCCGAGATGGGGACCTGTAGAGGTGAGGTTTGTAGGTCGGGGAATGGATGTAGTGTAAGTGATTTCCAAGCGATCAATGCACCCCGAATTGTTGGACATAGTAAGGGAGATGGTCGGGGCAGGGAGGTGCTGGTTATAAGATAATTGTATAGATTACCCCCAGGGATCTGGTGGCCTTCTAACATGGACCAGAGAGTAGGCGCGGAGGAGGGGAACCAACCTTTAAGCTGGGAGAGGATAGAGGCCGAATGGTAATCTCTGATGTGTGTGTGCCCTATTCCCCCCGCTGACTGTTTTACAATTCTGCTAAATGCACAACGAGCCCTCTTGCCTCCCCATAGAAATTTATTGATCAGGGATTGTAGAGAGGAAAAGAAGGAGGCAGGGGCTGGGATAGGCAAGGTCCTAAAGACATATAATATTTGGGGGAGGATTTGCATCTTGAATGCCGCTAGGCGGCCTGACCACGAGAGCTCGAATCTCGCCAGATTGTTTAATTTAGACGGAAGCGATTGTAGAAGGGGATAGTAATTGCCTTTAACTAGGTCAGAGGACTTGGGGGTGAGGGTGATACCTAAATAGGAGATTCCCGTGTCCCTCCAGACATATGGGAACCGTGTACTTAAAGACAGTCGGATCTCCGGAGGGATGCCCATTCCCAGGATGTATGACTTGGAGTCATTAACCTTGTAGTATGACACAGAAGAGAATAGATTCAGCACTTCTTGAACTGAGGACAAAGAGGACTCCACATCTGTAAGCATCAGGATGATGTCATCCGCGAAGAGGCTTATAGTGTGTGTTGAACCCTTACTATCAAACCCTTTTATCCCAGGATGAGAGCGAATGTATGAGGCCAGAGGCTCCATAAGTAAATTAAAGATGAGTGGGGATAATGGGCACCCCTGGCGGGTCCCATTTGAGATTTTGAAGGGGGAAGACAACATGCCTGATATGTACACCTGTGCTGAGGGGTTAGTATAGAGCGCCATTATTGCAGAGTGTATTCCCCCCGTAAAGCCGAATTTAGTAAGGACTTTGGCCAAGTATACCCAGTGTATTCTATCAAACGCCTTCTCTGCGTCCAAAGCAAGGAGCAGAGAAGGCGTTTTGGTCGAATTTGCCTTATGAATAATATTTATCAGGCGTCTCGTAGCGTCTGCTGAATGTCGTCCCTTTGTGAACCCTGATTGATCCATATGGATCAGAGACGGCAACAAATCCACTAACCTATTTGCGATGAGTCTGGCATAGAGTTTCAGATCGTTGTTCAACAAAGAGATCGGCCTAAAGTTTTGTGGTGTAGTCGGCTCCTTCCCTGGCTTCGGGAGCGCCACAATAAGAGCACGTAACATCTCAGCTGGGAAGGATGAGGAGGAGACAGCAGTGTTAAATACATTAGACAAGTGTGGGGCTAAATCCAATTTAAATGTTTTAAAATACTCCCCAGTGAACCCATCTGGTCCTGGAGATTTGTTGATAGGGAGAGAGTCAATAGCTTTTAAAATCTCTGGGACCGTAAAGGGTGAGTTGAGCTCATCTAGTTGAGTCGATGTAACTTGGGGGAGGGAAACCTGATCCAGAAAAGCTGAGATAATGGATTCGGTCGGTTGGACCGTGGTGGAGTCCTCTTTTAGGTTGTAAAGGGAGTTATAATAGCAACTGAACGCATCCGCAATGGCCTGCGGATGATACAGTTTTTCCCCCGATGTAGGATGTAGGACATAAGGTATTTGGGTCTTATATCTAATCCCTCTAAGGCGATTAGCTAATAGTTTCCCGGCTTTATTGCCACTGACATAATATGACATCTTGAGGCGCCTGGAAACCAAGTCGAAGTTATCGAGCAGCAATATACGCAAGTCATACCTGAGTTGCGACAGCTGGTTGGATAACGTTAGGGAGGTGGTTTGTTTGTTTTGAATCTCCAAGGAGTGGATTCTAGATAGTAGATCTTGGATGTTTTGTCTCCTCCTCCTCCTGACCCCAGCACCCATTTTTATCAGCACCCCCCTCATGAACGCCTTATGGGCATTCCAAAGAGTCATGGGGCTAGTAACAGAATCAACATTATTAGCAAAAAAATTAGACAGTTCCTCCCGCAGACGGGCCTTGGATTCACCATCCTGGATCAGCTTCGAGTTGTACCGCCAGACAAAGCATGAATTCACGCCTGACGAATCAGCAATCGATAGCGTCACCGAGGCATGATCCGACCATGTTATGTCATTAATTTTAGATGCAGTAATCTTGGGGAGCAACCATTTGTCTGTGATGAAAAGGTCCAATCTAGTATAGACCTGGTGGCTAGGTGAGAAAAAGGAAAAGTCTCGCTCTGATCCATTAAGGCACCTCCAAGCATCGTAGAGTTCTTGTGAATGGAGAAAGGGCTATATGGGGATCAGCTATTTCACTGTGTTTAGTGAACGGTACCGTATCCCTGATTGCAGTAAGTACTCCACCTTTTTTAGCTGAGGCACTTGCCGTAAACACATGGGGAAACTTAGGGTGGGTGCAAGAGGGCATCTTCTGCTTATAAAAATGGGTTTCTTGTGCGCAGAGCACATCGCCTTTATGGTGGATAGCCTCATTCCACAGGGATTTTCTCTTCACCGGGTGATTTAAGCCTTTGGCATTAACTGTCAGGAATGTGATGGGCATGGGGGATATAGGAAGAAGTCATCGTAGAGTAAAGAGATGGGTGCATGACTTACAGTTTTCGTTGAGTGAGTGCGACCAAGAGTTTTGTCCGCTCCTCGGCGTGCTCCTAGAATCGTGGATGATTCTCCTGAAGTTGGAAGAGATGAGGTGACTCTGACTGCAGTAGAGAGGCTCCAGAGACAAGAAGAAAAAAAAAAAAAGTGAACCAAAGCGAAAACATACATGGAAGGCATCAAAGGTGTGCGGTGGGCTGTAGCCACCTAGACTCAGTGTGTACAGACACTAGAGTAGAAACGGGGGGAAAAGTTTATCTTTCAGGATTTGAGCAGATCCAGTCCTTTAGGCAGGGAGTCAACAATGAAGTCTTTCCCCTTGTTAGTGATGATAAGTTTGGTTGGGAACCCCCACTTGTAAGCGATATTGTGGTTTCGTAAGGCCTTGGAAATGGTGTTCAGATTGCGCCTTTTCTGCAGCGTAAACTGGGACAGGTCAGCAAAGAACTGCATCTCTTTGTATTGGTCAGGGACAAGATCCTTGTTGCAAACTGCTCTCATCAAGCGATCTTTAACATGATAGAAGTGGAGGCGCAATATGACATCTCGTGGCACATTGTCAGATAGATGGGAAGGTTTGGGCAGTCTGTGGATCCTGTCTATAGTGACATCCAGTGCCGTCGCGTCAGGCAGTATAGAGGTGATAATCTGGGTGACATGGCCATGCAGATCTGACTGTTGAACTGATTCGGGGACCCCCCTTATTTTAAGGTTATTCCTCCTTGCCCTGTCCTCAATGTCTGCTAATTTGGCCCTGACTGCTTCCATCTCCTCATCCCTGGTATCATGTGCATCAACAAGGCTATTGATAGCGTCCGCATATTCCCCCATCTTGGTCTCCACGTGGTCCACCCTGGCAGATACGCTTTGTAACTCCTGGCCAAACTTGCGCATACAGGACATCATGTCACCATGGAGTGAGGTTCTGAGGGAGACTAACATGTCCTTGAGCGTGGTATCTAATACCGGCTGGTTAGTGGTGGGGAAGCGGTCAATGGTGTCAGGAAGTTCCCGGGTGTCATCCCCAGAGTCTAGGCCCACACTAACCTCAGAAGCAGGATTCTTGCCATCCAGCTTAGGCCTTGTCTTTTCCGGGCTCCCGGATGCAGAGGAGGGCACAGGGGAGTATTTCCTGGCCGAGGGTGAGTTTCGCTTCGCCGCCTTCCCCTTGGGTGGATCCGTTTGTGGAGTGCTGGCTGCGGATGGTTCAGGCGGCCCGGCGCCATCTTGCCTCTGCTCCCAAGCAAAGTATTGTGTCAGCTTTTGAGGCCGTTGCTGGCCGTTACGTTTGTTCGGCATCCCGCTGGAGGTCAGGGGAATGTAGACGCCGAGATGTAGTAGCTCAATCGCCGCTGGGCTAGCTGTAAATGTTCGCTGTATCCCCGTTGTTATCGGAGCTCCTCGCTCACACGGCCATCCCGGTCCTCGGCAAGCTCCGCCCCCCCGTATTTAATTAATTTAATTAATTTAATTGCAGGGCTACAGGGACATATTATTCATACCTGTGCCCATGCACTCGCTTCTACACATCTGCACGTCTATATACATGTGGGGGAAAAAAACAGACGAAGAACAAAAGAAAAAAGGGGGAAATTCCCCTATATTGTAAACCCCCCCCTTCTGTGCCAATATTGTATACCCTGTGCAGGTATAGTGCATAAAGTGTACTGTATATGTATCATTGTAATCCTTACAAAAACTTCACCAGTTCAAACCAACCAAAAAAAAAATAAAAAAATGAAGGAACCCATTCCAGGGCTCAAAACGAAATATTTACTTTACCCTTACAAACCACTGAGCCCAACTCAGATTATGTGTCTATATGTACCTATCTGTGTCTATATATGGAATTTCTTAAGTGATACTAAAGTCTTGTTTTATTTATTTTTATAACATGTTATACTTACCTGCTCTGTAATGCAGTGGCTTTGCACAGAGCAGCCATGATCCTTCTCTTCTCGGGGCATTCCTGGCCCCTCCCTTCTGTTGAGTGTCCCCACAGCCAGCAGCCTGCTATCGAGGCAGCCAGGACGAGACACATCTCCCTGTGTCTATTTAGACATGGAGCCATCGTTTGGCCCCACCCCTCCCTCTTCTTATTGGCCCACTGACTTTAATTGACAGCAGTGGGAGCCAATGGAGCTTCATTGCTGTCTCAGCCAATAAGAAGGGAGAGACAGCCGAGTACCATCATTGTTTTTAGATAAAAAAATCTTCTGCCTTTACAACCACTTTAATAGTATTCAGCTACTGTCTGCCCCCTTTCTCTTCTCTGCAAAGCTATTGGTCCCACATAGTGATGGGCTGATTTCCTGACCAATTATGGAGGAGGGACCTAAGCTAACCTTAAAGTGCTTGTAAACGATCACCTTGTAAAACAATTCATTCAGTTTAACATAGAAATGAAAGGCAAAAAATGTTTATATAGATATGAAAAACAAACAAACATATAAATACCCTTTTCCCCCTGTTTTCAGCTGCATTAGAGTTGGGGGAGCAGCAGCAGCACACTGAGCTTCCCAGTAAATGGCTGTGCAGCAGGTGCATGCCAGGACAAGTATGATTATTGGAGAAGAGCAGGCTGGGTTCCCAGCATAGCTAGAGAAGTGACCACAGTGTGCTCTCCTGCTTAGTGTGGTCAGTTTTTAATAGGAAAGCAAGGAAACTTGCAAGACCACCAGAGATTTTACATAAAGGAAGCAATACAAAGACAACATGATACTTTCTCAAACAAGTACATGGTACAGCAGGCACATATCATAAATATGAAGTGTTGGGGTAGCAAACGCTTTAACTGAGGTCAAGAGTGACTTAGCCTTGAAACCTGCATTTGGGCCTCCAGAGATGTGAGCATACAAAGAGGGGAATTTATCACAACTGGAGCAGCCAGAATCTGGAGCAGCTGTGGCATACAATTAGTCTCTATCTTCAACTTGTTCAGTTAAAGGGGTTGTAAAGGATTTTGTTCTTCCCCTAAATAGCTTCATTTACCATAGTGCAGTCCTCCTTCACTTACCTCATTCTTAAATTTTGCTTTAAAATGTCCTTATTTATTCTGAGAAATCCTCACTTCCTGTTCTTCTGTCTGTAACTACATACAGTAATGCAAGGCTTTCTCCCTGGTGTGGAAAAGGCCTCTTGAGGGAGGAGGGGCAAGCAGGAGGGTCAGCACACTCTCTACTTTGCAGATAGAGAAAGGAGCTGTGTATTAGTGGGTGTTCTGACACTCCTGCTCGCCCCCTCCCCCCTCAAAAGGCTTTCTCCACATCAGGGAGAAAGCCTTACATTACGGTGTGTAGTTACAGACAGGAGAACAGGAATTGAGGATTTCTCAGAGTAAATAAGGACATTTAAAAGCAAAACCGAAGGATGAGGTAAGTGAAGGAGGACTGCACTATGGTAAAGGAAGCTATTTAGAGGGAAACAAATCCTTTATAACCTCATTAAGGGTCCCAGTTGGGTCCCTTTACAGTCTTGGGGTCTTCATGTGGCCTTTTATACCAGTGATCCAAAGCTAGGTCAAAAAAAAATTCTTGGGAATCCTTGCTGCTCCTGCTAAAATCATTTACCATTTTCATGTAAAACCTACAACAACAGCTTTGCCTGTTAATCCTTCATGCTGTAAATGTTGTCATTATATACTAAGTAATTAATGAAACCCTGAAAATGCATGTAGCATTAAATATTTCTGTCCTGAAGAAAATTGCATATAAAACGGAATAGCCATTACCGCCTAAGTTCAGATACTGACAAAGCATGTGAATACTTAAGAAATGAGTTGTAGTTGCAAGGATAAACAACCATTTATAACAACATTGGCAAAAACAGAAGCCACTGTTTGATTACTTTATTCACAATTTATTTTGCAGATTTATGCTGATGAATTAGAAGGCTCCAACAAATCAATACGTAGGTCATTTCCAATTTGATCACGCTGAAGTGTTTGAATAATGAACCCTCTGTTATCAGTTGTATAGAATATACATTGGTTTATGTGTTACATGCATGGCAGTCTGTGGATATTATTTCACACGCAGAGTGCATCATTTGGATTTGACTTTTTTTTTATCGTTATTTTGCATGATGAGTTTGGGACCAAATTCATCATCTGTCACTGCTATAGTTATGCAAATAATCATATTGGATTTTTTTATTGATTCAGATCATTCTAAGGTTCACTGGCTCATAAATCAGCAGCTGCATTTGCTATATTGCCTGAATACAGAAGTGGCTACCTGAAAATGATTGTACTAGGAAAGACAATTACTTAAACCAGGCTGCTGAAAGAAAAAGAATATATGAAGGCTTTTTTGTAGTCAGTGTTTGAAAAAGATTGCTTATACAATTTATGTAAAAGAAACATTGTGTTTTCAAATTGAAATATTATTTTAAAATATACATTTGGTGCACCATTTTATAGCTTCAACTTCAGTATTTATTAACCTGCAGCTACATGGTTTTGAAAGACTATACTCTAGATACAGGCATGGTGGAGTATACTTAACCAAGATGGATGAGGTCTGCTTATTTGCACTGCATCAGTATTTTGAGTGTCAAGTCTAATTCAGATGTTATATTCTTTTGTTTCATGCATTGAAATCAAAGGCCACAGTTTGAATTTTGTTTTTAAAGGCTAAGCCCATTTCAACCATTAGTAAAACCGAGAAGAGGTATGGAAAGCCAATGGGTAATAATGTTACCAGTGTCTACCGGTAATTCTTAAACAAAGGAATATTTAGGATAGTTTGAAACAAAACATAATTTTACCAACCTAAAATAACCATTTTAATTTGGAAAAAAATAAATAAAAAAATTACCATTTTAAGGCTCATAAAAATTCTGACAGACAAATAAAGCAGAGGCTAGGAACCACAACAGGTCTGTACAAATAAATTGTTTATAATAGACTGTCCTATATCCATAGATACTCTATGATGAAATGTGTAATGCCCGGTGCACGCGATCGGTTCATCCGATGAAAACGGACCGATGGATTTTTTCATCAGATATCCGATGAAGCTGTCTTTTATCAGTCTTGCCTACACACTATTATTTAAAAAAAAACTGTTTGTGTCAGAACGCGGTGACGTAAAACACTACGATGTGCTGAGAAAAATGAAGTTCAATGCTTCCGAGCATGCGTTGACTTGATTCTGAGCATGAGTGGATTTTTAACCGATGGGCTTGCCCACAGACTATCGTTTTTTTCTATCATTTTTTAGCCATCAGATAATTTTAAAACAGGTTCTAAGCTTTTTATTCACCGATGGGAAAAAAACAGATGGGGCCCACACACGATCGGTTCGTCTGAAGAAAACGGTCCATCAGACCGTTTTCATCAGACAAACCCATTGTGTGTACGCGGCATAAGAGATCTCATTGCATCTCATGTGTAACCTGTTCTAAGGATTTATTAAAGGAGTAACACTGATGCATACTTTTCAGTTAATTATTCACTGTCTTTTTACACTTGAGTGGTAGCGCGGCAGCACTTTTATTCATTTACTTAATTAATTAAATAGTTCATTTGGAAGACCAGATCCTGGATCTAAAGAATTAAGTGGCAACATGGCAAAGGATTGACAACCTGGAAAGGAGTTTGGACATTACTGAGCAGTTACCGATTGGGACCAGTATAGAGGGGGTGGGTATATGGAGGTGCAGGAGCCAGAGATAGGTAGCTGGGTTACAGTTAGGTGGGGCAGAGGGAAGAGTTTTAGACTAGTTAGTCCTGAGTTGGTAAATTTCATTAAGTATGGTAAGTTTCATGATGTTGAGAATATCAGCTCAGAGGTTGCTGGAGCAGACTTTCTCCCCTAGCTTCTAGGGTATTGACTGCTCCGATGAGGATGGGGACAGTGGTACAGACAAGGTTAGGCAGATACTGTAGAAAAAAAGTGTTTATTAGTATAAAAGGAAATAGAGTAGAAAGGAAATATACTCACAAACAAGTAGGTCATAAAAACATTTCAATGTCTACAATGAACACTAAGTGATCAGGTCACCGGGGCCATGTCCAGCACGCCGGAGAACCTTCAAGGGCAGATCCCGTCCTCCTCTGGCTCTATTGGGTGTCTTCCTGTTTCCATTGGGTGTCCCCTGACCTTGGAGGTCTGTGCATATACCCGGAGCCGTAGAAATCCTAGGTATTATCTACCTACGTCACATGACTTTCAAGCGCATTCGATTTTGTTTGTTATTAAGGTTAGGGAGATACTGGTGGTAGGGGTATTAGAAGGACAGATAGGAAATGTGTCACAAAGATTGTGATGATTGAACGATATGTTGTTTACCTGGTGCTCAGGTTTGGATGGACAGGTTGTTGGGTGGGGCTGGGGAGGACATTGGCACCATTGGCACCATTGACAAAGGTAGAGGAAGATGAAGCATCCTAAAGGCTCTGTGCACACTAGGATCTGAAAAAATGCTGTAAAAACACTGTATAAAAACACTTAATATGAGCATTTTTATGTGCCTTTTGTGTACTGCTTGGGGCTTGGGGCTTTAATGTAATGTCTGGTCCCTGCAATATGGATGAAAATCATTGAGAAAAATAGCACAGACACAGACAGTACACACACCACGTAGCTTTAGGTGCACACTGCAGAGGACACGGGCAGTACACACTACGTAGCTTTAGGTGCAATCTGCAGAGGACACGGGCAGTACACACCAAGTAGCTTTAGGTGCAAACTGCAGAGGACAAAGGCAGTACACACACTACGTAGCTTTAGGTGCAAACTGCAGAGAACACGGGCAGTACAAACCAAGTAGCTTTAGGTGCAAACTACAGAGGACAAAGGCAGTACACACACCACATAGCTTTATGGTGCACACTGCAGAGGACACAGGCAATACACCAAGTGAGAATACTGCAGCTAGCACAATCACTTGCCTGCCAATAAATTAGGAAGAGCTGATCTAGCTAAACTATACAGTGTATAAATATATATACAACACCTGGGATGCATATATATCCTCTACACACTGTAACTTTAACTGACTAGCCTGCCTCCCTGCCTGTTCTATCTACCTACTAAAAATGACACTCTCTCTCTCTCTCTCTCTTTCTGTCTTCTCTCTTTTTTTTTTTTTTTTTTAATGCACATAATTATAATTAAATACAAAGAAAATGAATAAAAAGCAGTGTAGTAAATTAAAAGAAAACACTCCCAAAGGAAACAGAAATAATAATAAAAAAAAAAATTGACAACTGTTTTCTATGTGTGGCAGGCTCAAAGTGTGTGTGACAAAGGGAAAATACGATCTGTAACTGACATACATTAATTTTTTTTTTGTTGTTAAACTTTTTTTTATTAAAGATTTCACAGTACAGAGTCAATACATTCAAGGTCTCCGGTACATTAGAACATATGTATCCATCATGCAAATATGGTACGGCACAACAATAGCCTTGGATGCTGTACGGGTAACAGGCATAAATCATAAATCACAGTGAATACGAGAACATGTAAGCAGCACATCTCCTGAGCGCGTGGATTGATTTCACAATAGAACGAAAAACCTTCATAACTCGGATAAACGCGTATCGCGTATAAGTAACGAATCTTAAGGCAGGGGGAGTCAAACAGTTCTCGTCCGAAACGCTATTCCTACCGGGACAACCCGGGTGAAAACCCAACTGCGAGCAGGGGAAATTTACAAGGCGTAAGCGTACTAAATAGATAACACAGAGTCCTCAAAATATTTCTCTGCCTTCCCACCCTACGTGGGGTTTCTCATGGTGGCCAGACTATACAGGGATGGTAAGGCAAACGACCCGTGGATGTAATTCTTACATTGGTATCGGGCTGGGTCGCAGGCTAAATCGAAGGCTACCGCTAATTGTCAAGTACGACAACTTGATTACGAACCGACCCCTTACTGGGCATCGTCAAGAGGGAGGGGTGGAGGGAACGGGGACGCACAGGTGAAGTCAGAAGCGTCGGGGGCGGACAACTAGAGTATGTTAAACGTCACCGTCAGTATCTACGGCCGGAGTGTCAGGACCAACAGATCCCAAGGATTCCCTATAGTGTGTCCAACAGGCCCAAGTGATCCTGAATTTGTCATGCGTATCTCTCGACTGGTGGATAATTCTTTCCATTTCCTCTATTTTATTCACTCTTTTAAACCAGTCAGCTACAGAGGGGGGGTGGTGGTCTTCCAGTGTAGGGGGATGCATTGGGTGGCTGCATTGATGAGGTGTAAAGTAAGGGATTTGTAGTACGACTTCCTAGGGAGTGAAGTGTGATGTAGGAGGTACTGGGCCGGGGTGAAGTCAGGGGTGTAGGTGGTGATCCGTGAGATGAGATCATGCACCCTTTCCCAAAAAGGTTGAATCAGAGAGCAATCCCACCAAACGTGTAGAAGAGAACCGACTGCCGTGTTGCATCTCCAGCATGTAGGGGGGACGCTAGGGAAAATTTTATGTATCCTTTCGGTCACCCGGTACCACCTCGAGTACAATTTGAATCTGTTCTCCTGAGTGGAAACATTAATGGACCCTTTGTGGGCGTGTTCCCAGATTTGCTCCCAATATTCAGGGGAGAGGGAGAGTGACAAGTCCGTCTCCCATACCCGATGAATCTTTTCATTTGGAACCGCCTTGGGCAGGAGAAGAGAGTGGAGTATTGCGATCAGATGAGTCTGAGGGCCCGAGTCTTTGCACAAAATCTCGAATAGGGTATGATCTCTATACCAACTGGAGGGTACCGGGGTGGTCTGAAAAAAGTGCCTGATCTGCAGAAATTTGAAGAAGGGTATGTGCAGGTTTGGGAATTTAGAGCACATCTCAGCATTGGATAACAGGGCACCCGCCTTGACAAATTGGCTCGCCCTGACAGGCTTGTCGTCAGAGGATGTGGACCCACATAGTGAAGCGATGTCAGGGGGAAAATCCGGATTTTGGGTGATGGGTGTCATAGGCCCTGGGGAAGGGACTAAGTCTAGAGCACGGCAGGCGGCTCTGAAGGTGGCTAGAGTGGGGCCAATTAAGGGGTGTTCCATACACGTCTTTGGAACCGCATTGACAGTGATCCAGGGGGTGTGCGCTATCGGAAATTTGACAAAAGAATTCTCAATGTCAACCCAATCTTTGTTTTGTCTGTGTCTGTGCCAATCAACAATCCTAGTAAGCTGGCAGGCCTTATAGTATATGGATAGGTCCGGTAGTCCTATTCCGCCCTTCAGCTTTGGAAGAACCAGCCTGTTCCATCCCAGCCGAGGGGGGCGACCCGCCCATAGGAATGACCTGCAAATGCTCTTGAGGGATGTGAAATAAGCTGGAGGGAGCTTTATCGGGACGGCTTGCATCAGGTACAATAGCTTGGGTAAAATGTTCATTTTTAAAATTGCCGCCCTGCCAAACCATGAGAAGCGTCCCTTGTGCCAGGCAGTTAGGTCATCCCGAATGGTTTGGAGAGCGGGCAGAAAATTGTGCGCATATAGGTCATTGAGCACCGAAGGAAGTTTGATACCCAGATACGAGACCGCCTTAGATTCCCATTGAAAGGGAAAATTCTGTTGACACAGAGAATCCGTCGAGCTGGGGAGGGATACGTTCAGCGCCGTCGACTTGTGGAAATTGATTTGTAGGTTAGACAGCCGGTTGAAGAGACCAAAATCCTTCAGGAGATAGGGTATGGTAGTAATTGGGTCCCTTAGGAACAATAAAACGTCGTCCGCGTACGCCGCAACTTTGCAGAGTTTCCGGTTAATGGTGACGCCATTTATGTCTGAGTTATCACGCAACCTACGAAGGAAGGGTTCTAGGACAAGTATGAAGATAATGGGGGAAAGCGGGCAACCCTGTCTGGTACCATTGGCAACGGAGAAGGCGTCCGACAGTCGACCAGTCACCCTGATTCGTGCGGTGGGGGCAGAGTACAGCGCCAGAACCATTTGAATAAGGCGACTCGGGAGACCAAGCTTGAGTAGAGCTGTGGACATATAGTCCCAGGCCACCATGTCGAACACCTTCTCTGCGTCCAACAAAAGGAAAAATCCCTTAGTTTTTGTTGTCGTCAGCCAATGGTGTATGTTGATGGCCTTTATGGTGTTGTCCCGAGCTTCCCTGCCCGGGACAAAGCCAACCTGATCGGATGAAACAAATTTGGGAAGGAATGGTAGCAGTCTGTTAGCTATAATTTTAGCATAAAGCTTGACGTCGACGTTCAGCAGGGAGATGGGGCGGTAGTTGGAAACTAAATTGATGTCCTTACCCGGTTTAGGGATCAACGTTATGTGGGCTTCCAGGAGATCTAGGTTCGGATTGGGCGTAGAGGGGAGAGCGTTAAAGGCATTTACGAATCTAGGAAGCAGTAAGGAGGCGAAGGACTATTAATACCCGGCCGGTAGGCCTTCCGGGCCTGGGCTCTTCCCTGCTTTCAGCTGTTTTAGGGCAAGTAAAACCTCATCTGACGTTATGGATGAACCTAAGTGCGATAAGTCGTCTAAGGGGGACAGGGGATGGGCCATACTTGGTGAGGAATTCCTCCAGGGCTGTGTGGCGATCTTGGGGGGTTACAAGACCCGTTGGTTTGGGCAGGTTATATAAATTTGAAAAATAGTTTACAAACTCTCGGGCAATGTGGTCAGTTCTGGTGATGGGTGTCCCCGACGGAGGAGTAATGGAATGGATATTGTAACTAGCCTTTTTCTTTTGTAGGGCCGATGCCAACAGCCTCCCCGCTTAATTTCCGAACTCATAGAATAATTCGCGAGTAAAGGCAAAATTACGTTTCAAGGTTACTTGGAGAACCTCCAGCAGTTCTTCCCTAGCTTTCAAGAGGGCGGAGTACGTTTGGGTCGCCAAAGTAAGTTTGTGGGCACTCTCAAGCCGTTTAATCTGGTCGGACAGTTCAGACAGCCTAGCCTTTCTTAGTTAATTACGTTTGGCCGTTAATGAGATTAGTTCACCCCTGGTGACACATTTGTGAGCCGCCCAGAGGGTGACTGGGGAGGTATCATCGGCGTTGTTTTCGGCAAAATATTGGGAAAGACGTTCCGAGAGCAGTCGGAAGTTTTCCGGATCAAGCAAGAGGGAGTTGTCCATTCTCCAGATCGGGGACTTGATGCATTGATCAGGAAGAATCAGAGACATGGTAATGGGGTGGTGGTCGGACAGTGTCATAGGTTCTATCGTTGCCCCTGAGAGGAAGGTAAGGTCAGATTGTGAGAGGAAGAAATTATCTATCCTGGAATATTTGTTGTGTAAGGGCAAAAAAAAGGTGTAGTCTTTCACCTTTGGGTGGAGTGTGCGCCATGTGTCGTGCAGAGTAAGTGTACTGAGTTGGGTTTTAATGGCACGTAGTGCACTATAAGACAGGCATGACGATCCATTGGACGTGTCTACCGAGGGCGATAGGGGAACATTGAAGTCCCCTCCTACAATCAAAGTTCCACTTTTAAAGGCGATCAGTTGATAGAACGTTTCGCGAAAAAAGGAAACCTGTCGCGAGTTGGGAGCATAAACATTTGCAATCGTAAACGGTCTGCCGTGTAGTGTACCTTTGATAAAGATAAATCTGCCTAACCCGTCTTTTTGGACATCGGAGACCTGGAATGGGCAGTGTTTCGAAAATAGAATGGATACCCCTTTCGATTTCGCCTCATCGTTAGAGGCATGGTGGACAGTAGGGAAATAGCTGTCATGGAGCTTGGGAATAGAGTTGGTGCGGAAGTGAGTCTCCTGAAGGAGTACAATCTGGGGCTTGTCCCTACGGAGCGTATACAGAAGACGCGAACGCTTTTCTGGGGTTATATAGGCCACGGGCGTTAAGAGAGGGGAGTTTAAGCTCTGTGCGACCCGTAGTTCGGGGGGGGTAGACATGTCAGGATTTTGCCGGTCAGTCATGGTCGAGGGAGCAATGAGGGAGGGCGGGATGGGACACAGGACATGGTGGATGTCAGGGGGGGGCCCAGTAAGTATGCTAAGGCAAGTCAATAGCACAAAACTACCTATAGAAATAAACACCGATTAGGTATCGGGACTACGTCCTTTTACCTGAATATTTACAAATCGGAAAAAATACGGAGCCCACGGGGCACCCGCGCCCAGACAGTGTGCAACCACCGCCGTGAGCAACCGTGTGGGGGTTGGACAGGGCCCTGCCCAAGAGCAGAAACAGTAAGAGATATAAACCTTTACTGGTGAGCCACCCCGGAACAAACCGTTATGGGTCAAAGTTGAAGTTATATGGAGAGGTGTGGCCTCAGGATATGTCAGGGGTGGGGGCAGCCCCCTTGAAGTGAGGCCCCAACCCCGAATGGGCGGGGGCCCTTTGCACTGGTGATGGGGGCACGACTAGTCACAACATACGGGTACGTAGTTGACTGTCTCAGTGTGCCACCAAAAACATCAGCTCTACCAGACAGCAGGTAACCATGGTATTAAACCAGCTTGGGGAACAAGACGTGTCCCGGCGGACCCGGTGCACCGGAACCTGGCATGCCGGGAGTTTAAAGAGATACCCTACATTCAGGCCATTGTAGCGTGCGGTGATCCCCTTAAGCAGAATTACAAAATCGTTATAACTTTCGAGCACTGCATCGCCTATCTCACCTACAGTAGGTCATAAGTCTACACCCCGGGCCCGGGGTGTATAAACAGCGTGAGACGGGGGACACAGGGCTCCATGCATAGACAGGAAATACCTCTTACCTAAGCAAACTCTGACCCGTATGGGAATGACCCTGCGATCATATATATATATAAAAGTAAACAATAGTAAACAAGTAAACATGTTTGAGGATCCGCTGAAAAGCCTGTATTTCCACTTTGTCCCGTCGGGGTCACAGCTGACCAGGCAAAGGAGCAGTCAGAGAACCCCGTCTCCCGGTTTGAAATAGTCAGCGAGGCAATAGCCGCAACAAGCGGGAGGCTGAACAGACAGGGTCAAATACATAAACCGACTCCTCGTCGGCTGCCGGATTCCAAGACGTGAGGACTTCTTCCCATCCGTCGCACGTGACTTCCGGCCGCATGGTATCACGGGAGTTGTAGGAAAAACAAAGTTAGATATGTCACTTTACCGGAAGAGAAGCAGGGGACAGTAGATGTGCTGCCAAAGCACAAACAGTCACAGTTAGGCTGTCACATCTAGAGGTATTGAGTCAACAAAACAGAAACAGATCAGAACCGGGTGGGTTGCAAATAATACTAATAAAAAGGAAATTCAAAAAGGTCACTTGGAACATATCAGTGGTCCACCATACACCCAACAGGAGGTATCTGCATTAATGAAGCCGTCAGTAATCCCTGCGGGCTCTCCTAGCCCCGGGGGGAGCCAGAGAATCACGGTCTTCTCGCGGCGTGCTGACACTGGGGGGTTCCTGGTTCCTGACGGCGACCGTCTCTGGCGGGTTCTGGTGGTTTGGGTCTCCATCTGTTCCTCCGGCGGTTTCCCCCATCTGCCTACTGAACGACGGTAAACAGCATACCACTCAGGGACCGATATCAGAGGCAATCCCAGAGTCTCACAAAAGTGAGGCAGGTCCTCTGGCACCTTGAGGGAGGCAGTGCGACCCAGATGAGATGCAGCAAGGCAGAAAGGAAACTTCCACTTGTATCGTATATCCCTGGAGCGGAGCATATCCTGAAGCCGCTTGAGGTCTCTGCGGTGTTGGAGAGTGATACCCGATAGATCCTGGAAGATTTGAACAGGGGTGCCTTCATGTGAGAGACGCTTCCCCCGTGCCTGCAGCAGGATCTCCTCTTTCAGAGTAAAGTCCACCAGACAACACACAATGTCCCTCGGTGGGTCCGTATCTTTACCGCGGGGACACAGGGCACGGTGTATCCGTTCTAAGGCGATGGACGTGGCAGGAGGTCTACCGAGCACGGAGTTGAAGAGGCTCACCACTGCCTGAGGCATCCGTTCACCTTCAATACCCTCAGGCATACCCCGCACGCGAAGGTTATGGCGTCGGCTTCGGTTCTCCAGGTCCTCCAGGTGGCGATTCACCTCACGGAGCTGCAAGGGTATGTTCATCAATCTTCTTAGTGGACCTCTGGAGAACCAGGTCATGGTCGTTCAGGACCCTTTCTGTGGACGAGACACGATCGTTCAGTGCGCGGACGTCAATTCTTAACTCTGCTATGGCGGCTGACAAGGTGTCTTTAATGTCCGCCGCCACAGCCATGAGGTCCAGGAGGCTTATGTGCTGTTGAGAAGGGGGTTGTGTACCAACCGGCTGACCCCCAGAGGGCTCGGGGGGAGCGGTGTGAGTTGCCGTTAGGATTATCGCCGGCTGCGCCTGTCGGTTTCCCTGAGAGGATCCTTGGCGGGAAGCCGCCATGTTACTCCTGCCTGTACGAAACATCTCAGGGATGTGTTGGCTCATGGCGTCGTTTTGTTCCCTCGGTGATCGGGAACGTGAGGCCGATGACTGTCTGGAGGCAGTACCCATCTTTAGTATAGAGGTGAGGGTCCGAAATCTCCGCTAATTGTTAGTTTTGGTCCGAGGTGGCTGGAGCTCAGAGCTCAGGCGTCCATCTCTCAGCTAGGTCCGGCCACGCTGCCTGTCTTCTCTCTTTTAACCACCGCAACACACTACACAAGGCCGACCTGCAGGCGGCCTTTTATAGTGTGAGGCGTGTACTAAACCCCTGAGCCATAATTGGCCAAAGCCACCCTGGCTTTGGCCAATTATGCAAGAAAAAGCTGCGCAAATATAAACACTACAGTGTAGAACTCCAATAGCAGTCCTGTGTGAAATAAGTGAAAGTCCCGTATTGCAGGTGATAAATAAAATAACAAGTCCATTAATCAAGTACGGAACACATTATGCATCTGATGGAAACTGATAGCAGAAAAAATTATTCTTTCCTCCAGATAGATGGTGACATCAAATGCAAAAAACCTCAGAAACAGTGCATGGATAGATAAACACCCCCACCTTTCAATCACACCGCCCCTTACCAGAGGGAAAGATCCCAACTAGAGATCTTCTGACAGCAGATGGCTTAATCCCCAGCCAGGGGTTAACGTGGCAGGATATCCAAGAGCCGAGACTTCTCCAACAATGGACCGATGATCCGTGTTGTAATGAAACCAGTGTGGAGAAGAAAAAAGCTACATAGTGTGAACCCATATAACTTGTTTAATAAAAAAAAAATTAAAATCACACTTACAGGAAAGTAGATAACTTCGCATGTGAAAATATAGCCGGCCGGCTAGCACACCCGTTCACTCCGGGACACAGTTTGCGGTTTAAAGGACGTCAGCACGCCGCTACCCTACGCCGTTTCATCTCAAAAGGACTTTGTGACTTCCGGTTCCGGCGCCGTATGTGAAGGACAGGGGATCGGAGGCTCCGTGGAACCCGCTCAGTTACCGGCATACAAAATCCGATCGCTGCTCGTATACTGCCTCACAGAGGTCACCTCACCTCCCCTGTGCCACCGCGGATGGACCGGTTCCTAACACAGCCGAGACCGAGCTCCGGCAACACCGTAGGTGATCCTTCTCCCCCAGCACAGGCTGTGAGCGCAGACAAGATGGCCGCTGCAGCGCGAGTCTCCCCTCACACACAGAACGCTCAGCAGCCTAATCCCCAGAACAGCCCACCAAACACTGAGACCCCGCAAGAGGCTATGGATGTAACAATGGCCAAAAACCTGGAGCCAGACAGCTCTCACGCCAGGATTGCTCAGGCAGTAGCCTCATTACTATCCCCTACGATAACCGCTGCAGTGACCAAGGCGGTGGCAGAGGGCATACAGCAGCTGAGGAAAGAGATGGGAGAGCACTCACACAGACTGACTGATGTAGAACAACGAGTATCCTCACTGGAGGATGACCAATACAGCATGAACGGGGCATTGGAAAGGTTCATCCAGGACCAGCAACATATGCACGATCGTTTGGAGGACCTTGAGAACCGATCCAGGAGAAATAATTTAAGAATTATTGGTCTTCCCGAATCCTTTAAGCATGGCTCTCTGATTGACCTCTGCACTACCAATATCCCCGAGGCGCTGGGTATCAATCGCAGATGCACGGTTGAGAGAGCTCACAGAATGGGGGCTCCATCTGATGATCGGAAACGCCCGAGGCCGGTGATTGCTAAATTCCTAAATTACGCAGACCGATCAGATATCCTGCAGAATTTTCGCAAAGCTCGATCACTGATACTAGAGGGACACAAACTGTTGATTTTTGCAGACTACTCGGTAGAAGTGTCCTGCAAACGCAAGGAATTTCAACCAATATGTGCGGAGCTGTACAAAAGGGGCATTCGCTTCACATTAGCATACCCTGCGGTACTACGCCTGCAATCCCCGGACGGGGAACAAATCACCCTGCAATCCCTGGACAAGGCTCACGCCTTCCTTAAATCACTCTCACCTAACCCCAATGCTTCTACTTCTTATGCTGACAAGGTCGGGCAAGGACCTCGGGAACAAAGGAGCCCTAGGAAGGACCCACCCAAACGTCTAAAGTCATCAATCGCGTCGGATCCAGCAGATGCTAGCTGAATAATCCTTATGTTATTGATTTCAATCCCTTTGCCCTCGGGCTATTGTGCTCATTAGGAGGATTCGTCTCATGGAATATTCCAGTCTTAGGGGATGGTTTCCAGCTAAATTTTAGGCTCCCCTCACACGGATAACCCATGACTTCCCAGGACAATTGAGTAGTTTTTTTTTTTTTTTGTTTTGTTGTTTTTTTTTTTATTCCTATGTGCTTAATGTCTTGGGTTACAAGTTCACAGTTTGACTTATTTTCACTAAATATTGTTGACTTAGTTCTTGTTCCTAGTCTCTTTTGCGGGATTATTTCCCTTACTGCAATTTCATCACAGGCTTACCTACTGAGGGCATCCTAGAGGTCAGGTGCAATGGGAGGGAAGTTTAGACTCCTCCCAGCGCCATGGCCTATCCTTTTGGCTGAGCAGCGCCTAGCGTCATAGGTGCAAGTTGCGCCTAGCGGGCTTACGGATTTCCGGTGGCGAAATTGCATGCGGAAAAAAGTGAAGTCTCATGATGTTTCATATGTTTTTGTTTTAGTTACTCTATGTTCCCTCTTTTTTTCTACTTTTACTTTCTTGTACTCTTTTTCTTTAGGAAAAGTTGGTTCCTCCGATCACACGGCCAAAGTCCCCGAACTAAACACAACAGTGAGACTCTAATCTGGTGTTTCCACTTGACAGGTATATTTACACTATGTCATAGTTCCCCTCATCCCTCTTTCCACTATTAAATGCACGCAATTCGGATAACGTCGTGGAATGTTAAAGGACTTCGTTCCCCGGCAAAACGTATGAAGGTCCTCAGGCATTTAAAAAGATTGAAATCTGACATAGCTCTACTGCAGGAATCCCATTTAGCAGAAAGTGATTTTCTTCGTATGAAGAAGCTATGGGTGGGGGAGGTGGTAGGCTCGGCCTCCCAGGGTCGCAAGGCAGGTACGATTATTCTCTTTCACAAGAACTTGACGTATGATCTGGTTTCAGTTGACAAAGGTGAGGAAGGTAGATTTGTGTCCGTTCTTCTTAAGTTCCCAACGAGCGACATTAGGCTGACCAACGTGTACGCTCCGAACTCCCCAGACCAGGCGTACTTTACTGACTTAACGACCAAACTAGTGCGGGACTGTGACGTCCCTCACCTCATTGGGGGGGATTTTAACTCCACTTTCAATGACCAAGAAGACAGAACTAGATCTCACCCTCCCCAAAAAATGAGTAAACAAATTCACCATACCCACCATATGGCACAAGCTCTCAGCCTTGTGGATGTCTGGCGATTGCAACGTCCCCTAGATAAAGATTTTACATTCTACTCCCCAGCTCATCAATCTTTTGCTAGGCTCGATTACTTTCTATCCACCCACTCACTGCTCCACAAACTTGGAGAGACATGCATACACGAAATGGTCATTTCTGACCATGCTCCAATCTCGGTCACCCTTACCAACCTTCAAACCCAGTCAGAGCATAGGCAGTGGAAGTTCCCGGCATATTTAACTCAAAACGAAAACTTAAACATATGCTGACCGGGGCGTGGTCAGACTATTCCCTCAACAACAATGACCACAAGAACAACCCTAATCTGTTCTGGGAGGCGGGTAAATCCTTCTTGAGAGGCAAGATCATTTCATTTGCGTCTGCTTATAAGAAGGATGCGCAGGCAAAATATCGCGAGGCCAGTAACAGGGTGCAAGCAGCTCAGGCTTGCCTGACTGCTCATAACTCGGCTGCAAACCGCAAGTTGTGGTTGGAAGCTAGAAACCTATTTGACACGTGGGCGGAAAGAGTAGAACAGATGGGGCTATCCACACTAAAATTGCGCTACCATAAGTTTGGAAATAAGGCAGGTAAGCTCTTGGCAAACCTCACCAGAGGCGCTTATACTCCCACACATATATCCACACTCCAAAATCCAGATGGCTCATTGTCCACCTCCCCTAGAGATGTCAACAAGACGCTGGAAACCTTTTTCACTAATCTTTATGCACAGGAACCGATAGACATGGAAGCTGCCCATAATTGGCTAGACTCTACTGTAATGCCCTTTATGGACCCTGAACACCTAGCTATCCTGAATGCTCCAATTTCGGAAAAAGAAATTGTAGATACCATCCGGAATCTTTCTAATGGCAAGTCCCCTGGCCCGGATGGGTATACTCCCGAATTTTACAAAATGTTACGAGAAGACATCGCCCCATCCCTATTGCTATTATATAATACCATTTGGGATGGAGGCCCTTTCCTTCCGACGGGACACCAAGCGACCATTAAACTTATAACTAAGAAAGGTAAAGACCCGAGGGACCCTGGGTCCTATCGTCCCATATCTCTATTGAACGTAGATTCCAAGATACTATCCAAGATAATTGCGTCCCGGTTTGCGAACTTTATGCCCTCCATAATCCATCCTGCTCAGTCAGGCTTCACTAAAGGCAGGTCTGCAGCTTCAAATTTGAGAAAAGTTTTAGCCGTCCTGGAGTACTCAAAACAATACCCTTTAGCCAATACTACTATAATTACCCTTGATGCCGAAAAGGCTTTTGATAATGTAAGCTTCCAGTGGTTGTTTTTGGTCATGGAAAAATTTGGAATTTCAGGCCCCTTCTATCATTTCATCCAAAATCTTTACTCTGCCCCCTCCGCCACGGTCGTAGCCGCGGGAGTCCAATCAAATCCCATAAGGTTATTTAAAGGCACAAGACAAGGGTGTCCCCTATCCCCCTTACTTTTCAACTTAGCCATCGAACCCTTATCGAGATATCTCAATGCCACTTCGTCCATTCATGGAATCCCTTCCTCCCACAGCGACATAAAGGTTGCTCTCTTTGCGGATGACATCTTGATTTTCTCCATTGCCCCCTTGACCGATATCCCCGCCATCCAATCTATTTTTGACTCTTTCCGCAAATGCTCTGGTCTAAGGATAAACTTCGCCAAAAGCGAAATACTCCCTCTCGGCTCTACTACGTCGCGCTCCTGGCTTCCCCCTTCCCCTTTTCGAGTCAACGAGAAATATATCACTTACCTGGGCATAAGGATTGGTAGGGAACCTTCTTCTCTTTACTATCTTAACTATCCTCCTCTGATCTCTAAAATTGTGGGTGAATTGGAACTGTGGTCTAACTTACCGCTTTCGCTCTTCGGGAGAGGAGCACTTTTTAAAATGGTCAGCTTTGCTCGCCTCCTCTATCCTTTGCAGACGCTGCCTCTATTACTTAAACACAAAGATATTCAAATCCTCAATAAGGCGATAGTTAATTTCATTTGGAAGAAGGGAAAGCCGAGAGTAGCGCTGCACAAGCTGTATCTCCCGAGGAGCGAGGGTGGCATAAATCTTCCAAATATCAGAGCCTACAATTTGGCATGTCTACTGAGGATCGGTATAGACTGGATCTTGGAGTCCTCCAAATATTCCAACTTTGAGCTGGAATCGAGTATGGTTAACCCCTACAACCTGACCGCCCTTCTTCACAGCTCGCTACAACACATCCCAGGCCACATAAAACAAAGCATTTTATTCAGAGACACGATAATCGCCTGGAGGGAAATTCGAAAAAAATTGGGACTATCGCCCTTAGTATCTAACTTTCTTCCAATACACGGTAATCCAATGTTCTCACTGGGTTTACAATTTGAACCTTTCTCCAAATGGAGAGACAAAGGTCTAAGGACCGCTCCTTCCTTCTACACTGGAGCAAACGCTCTTAAATCCTTTGCACTAATACAACAGGAATTCGACCTTCCTCCTCACCACTTTTTATATGTCATGCAATTTACAAACTTCATCAATAAGATCTGCCCGAAAAAGGACATCAGATTTCAAACATCTTTCATTGATAAGCTTATTGCAAACAACAGGTACTCCATCTCAGATATTTATCGCCCTCTGACTGACAAATTCACGAAACCACTCAGGCACACGTCGATGTCCAACTGGCTGAAAGATTTCTCTTTGCATGTAGACCTGGATAACATCCTTAGCGGTTATCGCCTGACTACTCGTATCACTCCTTGTGAGTCTTGGAGGGAAACACAGTTTAAAATCATGCATAGGGCCTACTACCCGTTCTCGATGAATCATCCTTCTAGTACAAGACCTGGCTGCCCGTGGTGCTCCTTGCATAAACCTTCCCTATTTCATCGTCTTTGGTCCTGTCCACAGATTGCTACCTTTTGGTCCTCGATCCTTCAATTTATTCACAGTGTCACAGGCTTCCTCCCCGACAAGGACCCCATGCTCCTGTTGTTTGGCTTCGCCCCGCGAATCGCTAACCGCGTGTCGCCCGCCACAGGGATTCCTCAAGACACCTTTTACTGGACGCTGCTGACGCTGTTGGTTGCCCGTAGAAGCATTTTGTTCCATTGGATATCCCCTGTCCCCCCATCCGTATCTGAGACAATCAAAAATCTTAAGTCACTTCTCTTTCAAGAAAAAATAGACTCCAAGACACAGTCCTCGCGGACTTGCAGCAAATTTGACAAAAAATGGTCACTGTTTATAGAAAAATGCTTGACATCATCGGAAAAGAAAGACTTACAGTCCTGTCCCTTCCTTTTTACGGAAAAGATCTGTTGAAAAATGAGGAATCACTGTCCCCATTTGACCCAGTTTTGGCCATGTGTATATCAATGTAGATTGTAATATGTTTGCATAATGTTTGTGGGGTCGGGCCTCTGCGAAGGGATGGCATGTTCGCGGCCCCTTCCCGGTCTCCCTCCCCATGACTTGTATTATTACTTTTCTTTTTGGTCATTTCTCAATCATCCTTTCTCTTTTGTCTGATCGGCTACTTAAGAGATGTCACTACAACACTCTTCCTATCGTTTTCCTCCTTTTCCTCCTTCACCTCTCTCCTTTTTCTTGTTCTCTCCTACTGTACTCACTCATCTCTAGCTCATTCTTCTTTTTTATTTACCATGTTTTCTGCTTATCCGTTGTACCTTGCATTGTTCTCTTGTATCAAACATTGTCAAAAATGGAGTTATGTGTTCGCATTTCTTCCGTGTAATGCCTTTTGAGTTTCTTCTAATAAAACATTTCATAAAAATAAAAAAAAGGACTTTGTCCTGGGGCACGAGTGGCGTACTGACTCACCGCAATTTATATCTAACAGATACAGATGGTACCGCCCCCATCTGAGCTCCCAGAATCCTTGAAGCTAATGTGGCCATCTTGGATAAGGGATGAGTCCAATATGTGGGAATAGCAAATCCACTAATACTTCACCTATCTAACTGCAATTACTGCCATTGCCATTGGCAGGCCCAATCACGTTGTGTTTGCGATCGTGCGCGTCATCATTCGGGGACGCGCGGACCATACACATGTCGTGTCCAGTGTGGGCAAGGTTTGCCCACACCCTCCCTGCGCCCCTATTGGTGTTACTGCTCACCTGACCAAGAAGTCATGTGATCATTGTTTATACTGTAGAGCGCAGCGCGCTCTGGATGATCAGGTTTTCACCCACTGCAAAAGGATGGTTACAACATACATGGAGGCTGACACCAAGAGCAGGGAGGTATCACAAATAGGGACATGGACAGACTTGTATGAGTGATCCCTGATCCTATATGGTTGACACTATAACCTACCAATCACTGTGAGTAGCAAATACATTTTTGTTTTTATCATACACATTATTATCCCTTTTTTCTTTTCCTTTTTGGCAATGGCAGTAATTGCAGTTAGATAGGTGAAGTATTAGTGGATTTGCTATTCCCACATATTGGACTCATCCCTTATCCAAGATGGCCACATTAGCTTCAAGGATTCTGGAAGCTCAGATGGGGGCGGTACCATCTGTATCTGTTAGATATAAATTGCGGTGAGTCAGTACGCCGCTCGTGCCCCAGGACGAAGTCCTTTTGAGACGAAACGGCGTAGGGTAGCGGCGTGCTGACGTCCTTTAAACCGCAAACTGTGTCCCGGAGTGAACGGGTGTGCTAGCCGGCCGGCTATATTTTCACATGCAAATTTTATCTACTTTCCTGTAAGTGTGATTTTAATTTTTTTTTATTAAACAAGTTATATGGGTTCACACTATGTAGCTTTTTTTCTTCTCCACACTGGTTTCATTACAACACGGATCATCGGTCCATTGTTGGAGAAGTCTCGGCTCTTGGATATCCTGCCACGTTAACCCCTGGCTGGGGATTAAGCCATCTGCTGTCAGAAGATCTCTAGTTGGGATCTTCCCCTCTGGTAAGGGGCGGTGTGATTGAAAGGTGGAGGTGTTTATCTATACATGCACTGTTTCTGAGTTTTTTTGCATTTGATGTCACCATCTATCTGGAGGAAAGAATAATTTTTTCTGCTATCAGTTTCCATCAGATGCATAATGTGTTCCGTACTTGATTAATGGACTTGTTATTTTATTTATCACCTGCAATACGGGACTTTCACTTATTTCACACAGGACTGCTATTGGAGTTCTACACTGTAGTGTTTATATTTGCGCAGCTTTTTCTTGTTTAGTTGTATTATTTTTGTGGGTATCTCACATTTCAAGTTGCTAGCATTTTTTCTAGACCATTCACATAGACAGCGCAGTATTACCACTTTTTGTGGCCAATTATGGCTCTCCGTTTTTTGCAAGCTGTGATTGGCCAAGCATGCGGGTCATAGTGCGTGCTTGGCCAATCATCAGCCAGCAATGCTCTGCGATGCCACAGTTAAATATGGGCCGTGAAACGCAACTCGAATTTGGCGCGAATGGCCCAAAATGTTCGTAATTCGACGAACGATCGAACATACCATGTTCGAGTCGAACAAGAGTTCGACTCAAATACAAAGCTCATCCCTTTTCATGACATTACATGGGAAAAAGTGGAGGTGCTTTAAGAACATTTTGGGTAATGCCCAATGGACAACAATTATAGAACTAAACATTAAACCTTGGTGGCTAAATCCAAATGTATGGCACATTTAAGAGGAAAAGACTGTGCTTTAAAAAATATAAGAAAAAACGAAAAAAAACACTGGCGCTAAACAATGATAGCTTTCAAATAATAAAAACTTAGGCAGGTTACTAATCTCTCCCAGGAGGGTACATGTGGGTGAGTCCAGAGCTGCAAGGAAAGTCATACCCAGAAGTACCAATGAAACATAAAAAGACACAAAAATCAGCGCTCATGGCCCACAACACATTCACTATAAACCAAAAAAGTGTGTAAAATTAGTCCATTTATTAATGGGTCCGCTCCCAACGGGATATATGGAAAATATATCAGAATTTAAAATACTATTAAACGTCCATGTGTGTAGAAAAATACATACATATGATGCAATACAGTCAGCAATAAAGTACCATAGAGCGTGAAGGGTTAAGGTTTCCAGGACTCAGAGAGAGCAGCTCTTCAATCAGAGGAAAACACAGTACCTTAAGGCTAGCAGTATGTACTCGATGGTTAAGGAGACCAAAATCTCGGAAGCAAACTGCGCTGGCCAGGGCTTGACACACGGCTTGAAGCTCTCAGAGGAAGGGGAAGAACCTTGAGCGCAACAAGCGCTGGCTGGAGCTGTAGCCAGTCAGTGAAATATCGCACAGAGCGCGAAATGCAAGGCTAAAGATACAACCCCCCCTTCTTCCTTTTATCTAGTTTGGTCCATGAGGATTTTATTGAACAATTTTTGTTAACACTCTTTGAGTATTTCCATCTGAGCATATGAAGGATCCAATGTTGGGTGTCTTATTTTACTCTTTCCACTAGAGTGCAGCAGCACACAGCAGTGCCAACACTAGACCCACGGCATAGACTGATTCACAGCGTCGCCTATCTCCTCGGACGGCATCTGGCGTCGCAGACGTGTGACGTCATCCCCATAGAGGCACCGAGACAACGTGCGAGTGTGGTCCTCTCTTAGCCATGCTACGGCTCCAGCCAGCCCTTGTTGCGCTCGAGGTTCTTCCCCTTCCTCTGAGAGCTTCAAGCCACGTGTCAAGCCCTGGCCAGCGCAGTTTGCTTCCGAGATTTTGGTCCCCTTAACCATCGAGTACATACTACTAGCCTTAAGGTACTGTGTTTTCCTCTGATTGAAGAGCTGCTCTCTCTGAGTCCTGGAAACCTTAACCCTTCACGCGCTATGGTACTTTATTGCTGACTGTATTGCATCATATGTATGTATTTTTCTACACACATGGACGTTTAATAGTATTTTAAATTCTGATATATTTTCCATATATCCCGTTGGGTGCGGACCCATTAATAAATGGACTAATTTTACACACTTTTTTGGTTTATAGTGAATGTGTTGTGGGCCATAAGCGCTGATTTTTGTGTCTTTTTAAAAAATATAAGGCCAAGGGGACACTGTCGAAAATGAGAGATGTATATGTCATGTACCTGGGTGTATTTGAACCGGGATCTTCCTGGTCCTACAGCGGAGGAGATCTGGACTGATGGTAATGTCCTCTAAGTATTAAGCATTACCTTGGACTCACTGGCCCCAGCTGCTGCCAGCTGTGGACAATCAAAGCAGCCCATAAATAGGAAGTGATGCTATAGAAGTACTATAAGAAGTGCTATAGGAAGTGACCTGTAAAACAAGGTTGTATTTCTACATTTGTATGTTGCAAAGTATTTGCTGTTTAGTCAAACATATTTTCAGTAAAAAATGCATTAAAATTAATTTTAGTTCACATTACACAATATAACTCCAAACAGTTTTGTAAAATACACAATAAAAAAACATGACATTGTGTAGAGCAGTATTTCTCAACAGCTGTGGTAATTACTAATGGCCCATACACACGATCCGAATATCGGCCGACGGATCGTACGACTTTTTTCGCTTAATAATCGCGAGTAAAATAAATAGGTTTTTAAACTCACGAAAATTATCGTACCATAGAAAAAAACGATCGGAAGTGATGTCACGTGTTGAAATGTATTTGTATTGTATTATCGGACGACGGCTGTACTGACTAAACGAAAATCGGACGATCGGACATCGGACGAGAACATTTTTCGCGTTTGTCCGATCGAATTTAATCGGATGAACGGTCGTGATCGGCTGTCGAAAGTAGTGTACACACGATCCGAAAATCGTACGATCCATCATCGGACGATCGTTTTCGGATCGTGTGTATGGGCCATAAGGCAGTGAAATTGATCAAATCACCTGTGCAAAGTAATGGAAATCCTGAACGCATGGCCTGTTGGGACGCCTTGAGGACTGGAGTTGAGAAACACCGGTGTAGAGTAAATGGATACCAAATATGTGAGGAATTAAAATAGTATACATTTGTGAAACATTGAAAAACAACAAACCTAAAAATCTTTAGTTCATAAGATCTGAGTATACTGTGAAGTATGGCCCAAGTATTCCTCTTGCTTCCGCTTGGGTGACAATACCTAATATGTCTTGGTTAATTGTCTTTTTACATGCTCACATGGGGACAGGCGACTTTCCATTTGTTTTATTTTTTGTTTTTCTTTCTATATTTGTCTATATTTTCATAGTTTAAACGCTTTTTTTTACTTAACATAATTGCTATCACAACGTGTTTACAAGTCTTTTAGATCCCTGTTAGATCTCCTTAACTTCCAGGTTCATTCTGTGCTTTAATTAAAAATAAAGTTGTAGATCATCTACTTGAAATTGCTTTGTGTTTGACTCATTCACATTCTACCTCACTGCTTAATATCTGTTGAGATAATGTATCAGTGGGTCAGCTGATTTATACTTTAGACTGCCATTGCAAGAAGTAGTAAAGCAGGAAGCAGAACCTGCATGCCTAAAGAGCCCCCATGTAATTTGCAGTTTTTACAATACAAATAAAACTTTTTTTTAAGACATTGAAAAACATCGGTATAATGTTATTTTTTTTTAAATGTATTTAAAAAAAAAATAGAAACTAGACATTCACTAAAAGGTTGTTTCACTGCAAAATCTCTGTTTACAATTCACGGACTTATTAGCAAAAACTGACTTTTCTTTCTCAGTCCTCTAATCATACGAGAGAATTGGTTTTGCACCAATTCACACATCTATTTAATTGTACTACTCTACGGTACGCTAACTCTGGCATCTGCACACTCAGCGAGTCATTATTACCATGTGACACATTGTAATGTGTGCTAATTGGAGAAGCAGAATTAGCTTATAGCACCACGGAATGTGATTCTGTGTCACAATAATATCAAGGTGCTTTCATTACATTATCCAGTAGCTTAAATTCTAATCATGTCATATAATGGGCCTCATATAAATAATGATATTGATATTTTCAGTGAGTATCCTGAATACCACTTTTCCAAAATTCCCTTTTCAACTTGTATGGAATCTTTGGCCCAGATTCACAGAGCAATTACGCCTGTCTAACTGGTGTTAGACAGGAGTAATTTCAAATTTCAAATTTCGCGCGCCGTATCACTAGTTTGAATTCTCAAACCATGATACGTCTTCGCAAGCCTTTGGATCTACGCTGCGATATTTTTGCGGCCGCTGGGAGGAGTCCGCGTCATTTTCAGCGTCGGGATATGCAAATGACTTTTTACGGCGATCCACGAAGATACGAGTGGTCTTCGCAATCGCTTACGTCATTTTTTTGCTACGTACTGTTAGACCAGCTATTTGCTGGTCTAACGGTGCGTAGCCCATGTTAAGTATGGCCGTCGTTCCCGTGTCGAATTAAATTTTTTTTTTTTAAGTAACTCGTTCGGGAATAGGAATGTCCGTAAACGACGCTACTCAAACAACGAATGACGTAACAACGTGATTTCGCGTAATGCACGGCGGGAAATTTCTGAACGGAGCATGCGCAGTTCGATCGCCGCGGGAACGCGCCTATTTTAAATGCTTCACGCCCCCTACTCGCGTAGATGGCTTGCGCCGGGAGAAATACACTACGCCGCCATAGTTTACAGGACAAAATCTACCGGGATTCCACGTAGAGCCAGGTAAAATACGGCGGCGTAGTGTATTTCTGATACTCTACGCGAATCTAATTGTATGTGAATCTGGGCCTTTGTATTTATTTAAAACACAATATGACAGCCCACATTGGATAATTATTCATAATTATAAACTTTAATTTCTAAAACCAACTTTTCTGGGAACTACTTTACAAACTGATGTTGGATATGTTGGAAACATATTCTTAAGAAACTCCAATGTTTTCTGCATATTTTATTGCTCCTCTGACCCTATTTACATTTGTATGAACAATAATTAGACCTGTGCAATTCGTTTCGTAACAAATCAAAATTCGGCCCAATTTTTTCACATCTATGTATCCAAATGTCCGAATTTCAACTAATATGAAAGAAATTATAGTGAAAATAACGAATGAATTTTCCATGATTCGTTTATTCGTTAAACGTCTAATGATACAAAAGGTCAACTCTTAGTGCCGTTTCACACAGGGGCAACCTGTCAGGTGACTTAGCCACGCTCCATGAATCATTATTATTATTATACAGGATTTATATAAAAGGTAAGTATACTGTGCTGCCTGAAAAAAGTATATGACTAGCTGCTAACACTGGGCAAAATAGAAAACAAAATGTGTAGCGCTTCAGTCAAATAAATATTAAACCAATATAAAACGTGTGCTCAATATAGAGTGACCCACTGATACATTATCTCAACAGATATTAAGCAGTGAGGTAGACTGTGAATGAGTCAAACACAAAGCAATTTCAAGTAGATGATCTACAACTTTATTTTTAATAAAAGCACAGAATGAACCTGGAAGTTAAGGAGATCTAACAGGGATCTAAAAGACTTGTAATCACTTTGTTATAGCAATTATGTTAAGTAAAAAAAAAGCGTTTAAAATATGAAAATATAGACAAATATAGAAAGAAAAACAAAAAATAAAAAAAATGGAAAGTCGCCTGTCCCCATGTGAGCATGTAAAAAGACAATTAACCAAGACATATTAGGTATTGTCACCCAAGCGGAAGCAGGGGAAATACTTAGGCTATACCAAAAGCTCATCTTGACTTTTAGTGACGTATGTTATTTCAAGTCCACTGGTTCTGGTAAGCCTCCATTTATCTTCATTGGTGGCGGTGACTATCTACACTTGGATTAGAGACAACAGTTGCTTCATCTTTTCACGTGGTGATTTATGTCTTCATGGACTCTATTATACATTTATGGACTTTTTTCACTTGATTATCACGTATATTTATTCATCATACTAATTCCTTTATTGGATCCTTTATGTATTACACATTTGTGTTTATACTCTATATTGAGCACACGTTTTATATTGGTTTAATATTTATTTGACTGAAGCGCTACACATTTTGTTTTCCAGGATTTATATAGCGCCAACAGTTTACACAGTGCTTTACAATATAAAAGGGAGACAATACAGTTACAATATAACGAAATACAAGAGGATTAAGAGGACCCTGCTCAGAAGAGCTTTTAATCTAATAGGGTGGGGCAGGTGGTACAAAAGGTTGTAACTGTGGGGAATGAGCTGATGGAAGTGGATAAAGATTAGTTGGAGACGTGATAGGCTTCCCTGAAGAGGTGAGTGAGTTTTCAGGGATCTCCTGAAGGTAGCAAGAGTAGGGGATAGCTGGACAGGTTGAGCTAGTGAGTTCCAGAGGATGGGAGAGGCTCAGGAGAAATCCTGGAGACGAGCATGGGAGGAGGAGACAAGAAAGCTTGACAGTAGGAGGTCTTGAGAAGAGCGGAGAGGACAGGTTGGGATATGTTTGGAGACAAGATTGGTGATGTAGCTCGGGGCAGAGTTGTGGGTTTTGGTTAGTATTTTGAATTTAATTCGCTGGGTGATCGGTTGCCAGTGCAGGGATTGGAGGAGAGGTTTGGCAGACACTGAGCGGTTGGTAAGGTGGATAAGTCTGGCAGCAGCATTCATGATAGACTGAAGAGGGGATAGCCTATAGAGAAGCAGGCCAATAAGAAGAGAGTTGCAATAGTCAAGGCGAGAGATAACAAGGGAGTGAATCAGGAGTTTGGTGGTTTCATTTGTTAAAAAGGGGGAAATTTTAGAGATGTTACGGAGGTGAATTCTCCAAACTTTTGACAACAATTGGACTTGAGGCTAAAATAAAATAACAATTTAGAGTCTAGGATTACACCTAGTACCCTGGTGTGAGGGGAGGGACTGATGGTTGCTGAAAGGTGGTTAGAGTTCCCCCATAGATATCGATGATTGATAGGCTATAATTCCCCTATATTAGTAATGCATCATAAGGCTTATTGGAGTTCCCCTTTAGTAATTAATGCTTGTATTATAAAATGTATTTAAATGTATCCTTGGGCTTTTAGGAGAAGCCAGGGACCTTTGCTATATTATTGTTACAATGTCCTGGACCAAGATTAGCTGCAGTAGAAATTAGATATGTTCAGGGCACAAAGAAGACTGCTTATGCACGATGTATAATTGTGACGCACATTACTTGTATAACATTATAACTAAGATATGATTGGCAGGGACAGGGGCGTCCCCTTTTGTATGATTTGATTATGTGCGAGTACGCAGGAGAAATAAAGTCTAGTCTTAAATATACCATGAGACTGTGTGTTTCTGACTGGGCAATGCATTGAGGATTTTCCATATATTCGAATTGTCCTTAAAATCCGGGTCTAGTTGAAGTACCTACCTATCAGAAGTGGGATTAAGCAGGAGAACATGGTGAGGTAGTATCACAGCATGACTGTATACACATTGCTCAATGGGACACTTCTCCCAGGTCATTTATGACTTCCACTGTTTTATCTGATGTACACAAGGGTTTTGTAGATTTTGCTGCTATTTAGAGTGCATTTGCAGTCAGCTACTAGAGCAGCCAGCACATACCCAAATTCCAGTACTAACAATATAGTACAAGAGCACTACTAGATCATTCATTTAGACACATACCACAGAGAGAGGTTTGAAGGTTCAGATGGGGAATGACTCAGAAAATACATTGATGGACTTTTCCTCGAAGAGGGGAAGACAGGACCATGGGGTAGGTCACAGAGGTTGGCAGAACACATTTTACTGAAGGATTTCTTCAAGCCAAGCTTGTTAAAAGCATATGTGTCACGGTGCATCACATCACATCACATGCAAACATACCACACAAGGTGAAACATGAACACTCCTATATCCTAATACACCTTTCCCTCATCTGCAAATAGATTCCACCCACATGCCAAAGTAAGGGACAGAGCAAGAATACCTTTTGGTCATTGTGAATGTATTCTCACGATGGGTGGAAGCATTCAAAACCACAAGAGAAGACACATAGGCAGTAGTGCACATACTCATGCAGGGAATCATCCCTAGGTGGCGATGTCTATTGCAAATAGAAAAGCCACGCAAGGAACTTTAAAAGACTGGTTAGGACACTTACCCTTGATACTGTACCAAATCAGAAACACCCCTAGTTCAAGAAATGGAATTTAATAGGAAAGCCCATTCAGAAGAAGAAATGGTACAGAGAAGAAAGGAACCCTAGGCATGATCCTAACTTATCAAAAAAGAAAAAATACTGCGCTATCTTAAAATACAAAAAGCCGCTAACACAGCAAGAGAGATCAAAAAATTGCTAATAGAAAATGTGTGGAAAAGTGTAGCGCTAATAATGACACAAATAATGATAATACAATAAAGATTAAATCATGCAACACCACATGTGAATGAATGGTATTCAAAAGTCCATAAATGTTTTGAATGAATCGGTGAGTCGGTTTCTTTGAGTAAAACAGATACACAAAATCCAGTGCATAAAGAAGTGAAAAATCCACCACCGCTTATGACAAGGGGCTTACCGGACCGATTGGACCTAGACAGGCATATACCCACTAGGCCAATCAAGCTTTGTTAAAGTTGATATACTGAAGCGGGTACACCATACACGTCTTGCGATTCGGTATCAATGAAGGCAAACCTCAGACAGATAATTCAAAAATACTTCCCAGCAAGCAGCAACTCTCAACAGATCACTCAGAGGGCATATCAATACTCCAACCCTTATATACAGCAAAAGGTCCCCACACTCATATCAAGGCTCCCATAGGCAGCTGATGGTAATAACATGGCCATGTTATTACCATCAGCTGCCTATGGGAGCCTTGATATGAGTGTGGGGACCTTTTGCTGTATATAAGGGTTGGAGTATTGATATGCCCTCTGAGTGATCTGTTGAGAGTTGCTGCTTGCTGGGAAGTATTTTTGAATTATCTGTCTGAGGTTTGCCTTCATTGATACCGAATCGCATGACGTGTATGGTGTACCCGCTTCAGTATATCAACTTTAACAAAGCTTGATTGGCCTAGTGGGTATATGCCTGTCTAGGTCCAATCGGTCCGGTAAGCCCCTTGTCATAAGCGGTGGTGGATTTTTCACTTCTTTATGCACTGGATTTTGTGTATCTGTTTTACTCAAAGAAACCGACTCACCGATTCATTCAAAACATTTATGGACTTTTGAATACCATTCATTCACATGTGGTGTTGCATGATTTAATCTTTATTGTATTATCATTATTTGTGTCATTATTAGCGCTACACTTTTCCACACATGATCCTAATTTATATTCTTTACAGGAAGAGTACATGAGAGATCTGGTAATTACACTTAGTGAAAATTATAAAGCAGAAGCTGTTACCTTTTCCTCCTTTTTCCACAGATCCAACCCACCGGGTCATACCAGGAGACAAAGACCTAATAGTACAACTCACAGTGAGAAGACATATAGGACCCGTTTGCACCGGCCCACACAAAGTAGAAAAAGGTCTCCGGAACGGCTGTACTTACTTCCCAGGGACCACAATGGATCCATGCGTCCCGGATAAAGACGAACCCCCTTTTTCCCCTTCCAATTTCAGAGGCACCAACAGAAGAGCAGAAAAGGAGGGACCAACAAGCCGCACAACTGGAGGACTTAATCCAAGGATTGGAACAGGTCACAGTGCAACTACCTTGAACATTCTTAAAGACTGGCCCCCAATTTGCCCCCTCCGTTTCGTTTCCAGACCACGTCCACATTGGCCCAAGTTGCAGACTATTTTTCTTTGTCACCGATTGTTGCATGTTCTGTTCTCCTTATTACAACCCCAGGAATATGATATTGATTTGCGCTTTTGTTATATATCTGATTGCTAAAATAACCATTTGCGCTATTGGAAGATTGACTAAACCCCGTACAACAAGGGGTGAGAATGTCAGCATGGCAATGTTGACCATAGAGCAGAAATGGTATAATGAGTGATCACATAGGCTATATCCAGCCTACGCGATCACAGGAGGGATTGAAAGGTGGTTAGTAGGGATGGGCCGAACACCCCCGCGTTCGGTTCGCACCAGAACCGTCGAACAGTCCGATCGTTCGCACGAACATTTAGAACCCCATTGAAGTCTATGGGACTCGAACGTTCGAATTCAAAAACGATAATTTTAAAGACCAATTTTAGAATTATTGTTGGAAAACGTCTCTTACAGAACCCGGGTCTTGCCCCAGGGAATTTGCCGCGAACGATCGTTTTTGTTCGAAATTCGACGAACGATCGAACGGACGATGTTCGAGTCGAACATACGTGAAGCTCATCCCTAGTGGTTAGAGTTCCCCCATAGATATCGATGATTGATAGGCTATAATTCCCCTATATTAGTAATGCATTATAAGGCTTATTGGAGTTCCCCTTTAGTGATTAATGCTTGTATCCTAAAATGTATTTAAATGTATCCTTGGGCTTTTAGGAGAAGCCAGGGACCATGGCTATATTATTGTTACAATGTCCTGGACCAAGAATAGCTGCAGTAGAAATTAGATATGTTCAGGGCACAAAGAAGACTGCTTATGCACGATGTATAATTGTGACGCACATTACTTGTATAACCTTATAACTAAGATATGATTGGCGGGGACAGGGGCGTCCCCTTTTGTATGATTTGATTATGTGCGAGTACGCAGGAGAAATAAAGTCTAGTCTTAAATATACCATGAGAGTGTGTGTTTCTGACTGGGCAATGCATTGAGGATTTTCCATATATTCGAATTGTCCTTAAAACTCGAGTCTAGTTGAAGTACCTACCTATCAGTTGCATTGTTGATTTTGATGGGAAAGTCATGGAGGGGGGCACAGGCGGGGGGGGGGGGGAATATTAGTAACTCCGTTTTTGAGAGAATGGAACAGTTCTAATAGGAGCGACTGAAGTTGCTCCGACTTAGAAAAAGGTTCCTGTACTACTTTGGGGCAACTTCGGAGTAGCTTGCATTGACTTATATACAGAAGTCGTTATAAAAGCCACACTGAAGTCGCGCTATAAGGGGAAGCTTCAGGGTCGGACGACTTTGAAGCCACCTCTGTGTGAACCAGGACTAAGGCCGCCTACACACGATCGGTCAAAACCAATGAAAATGGACTGAAGGTCCGTTTCATCGGTCCAAACTGATCGTGTGTGGGCCCAATCGGTCAGTTATCCTTCGGTCAAAAAAAAGAGAACTTGCTTTAAAATTTAACCGGATGATCAGAGCATGGAGGAACATCACTGGAACAGCTTTCATTTCAATTGCTGTGTGAAACTTTGATAATGTCTTGGTATTGGATGGATGATCTGTCCATCAAAGTCCCCGGATCAGGAGGCGAGGCTGTATGTGACAGCGAGTGCAGGGAACACACAGCAATTGCAATGAAAGCTGTTCCAGTGATGTTCCCTGCATGCTGATCATCTGGCTGGCTCTCTCTTCCCCTCTGCGATCACTGAGAGAAGGACGCCCATTCAATCCCGCCTGCCGGATCCTCACCAGCCTTCATTTTCCACTCGCAAAATGCAAGTAGGCGAGTGAAAAATTTGAGGGCTGTATATACATACATAAATATTGAATCAAATCGATATATATACAAAACGAATTAACATAACATAATGAATGTAACAAGACAAATTTATATATTTTACGAATGAAAACAAAACAAAATTTTCCGTTGTGCCCAAGTCTAACTATAATGACTGTAGCAGCTGAATGAATGTACAGACTGCACTTCTTTTGCCTGAACAAGCAAGTTGCATGCTAGTTAAAAACAGAACAGAGGACATGCATGAACACTTTAAAAATAATTTTTTCAATAATTTTCTTGCTATAAAGTCCCATAGCAGCCATGTGGGCAGCTATGTTAGCAGTTACACCTCTGGTCAAACTCCATAAAGCTTTCAGGCACTAGGCCAGTGTCTACATTTCCTTGCCAGTAATCCAGCTGCCCCCCCCCCCAGATTATTTGTCTTCTTGCTTTTATGACAACTCAAACATTTAGAAGTTTACCTTAATTTCTTTCTCAGTGAAAATGGTCATCTGGATAAAAAAATGAGCGGATCTCCATGCCACAGACACAGGCAGCAATACAAACATGAATTGGGGTCTAATTCTAATGCCACGTATACACGATAATTTTTCGGCATGAAAAAAACGTAGTTTTTCAGCATGTCCAAAAAACATTTTTTCCAACTTCATCATTAAAAACGATTTTGCCCACACACCATCGTTTTTGAATGATGAACAAAGAGTGGTGACGTACAACACGTACAATGGCACTCTAAAGGCAAAGTTCTATTTGCCTTTGGGCTGCTTTTAGCTGATTCCTTGTTAGTAAAAGACTATTTGCGCATGAATGTGCTTAATCCATTATGAATGGTAGTTTTACCAGAACGAGTGCTCCCGTCTCATAACTTGCTTCTGAGCGCGGGTTTAAAATGTCGTTTTAGCGCACACACCATCATTTTTTACATCCCGATAAACAACATTTTTTAAAACAACGTGGAAAAATGCCGCATGCTCAAATTTTTCTTTTGTCGTTTTTCAGAAGATGAAAAACGATGTGAAGCCCACACGCGATCATTTTAAATGACGTTTTTAAAAACGTTGTTTTTTTTCATGCCGAAAAATTATCGTGTGTACGCGGCATTAATGTTTTTCCTTTCTAAAAAATATAAGCTTTTGTAAGTTAAACTGATGATGGGAAAATATATGCTGTAATAGCTATAAAGAGAGAAGACACCTTTCTGTCCCTGTTGACTAATGGCTTGTACAAACTATAAGAAAATGTGGCGAACATTTCCGTCCAAGGGACAATTATACAATTTACTCATAGGGCCAGATTCAGGTAGTCCAGAGCATCTTTGCTCTGGAGTAACGCTTCTCATTTGCGTTGCGCTGCCGAAATTTTAGGAGCAAGTGCTGTCATTCACGAAGCACTTGCTCCTAAAGTTGCGGCAGCGCATCACAAATGAGCCGGCGGAATTCAAATTTAGCGGGTACGGGGCGTGTAGTATGCTAACTACGCGCGATCCCGCCACCAACGTACTGCGCATAGCGTCGAGTGTCAAAACATCCCCGTGCGCATGCTCCAAAATCTGTGAATGAACGTCAATGACGTCACATTCCCATTCATGACCGTTTTACGCAAGCGACGTTTTTTTTTTTTTTCCCGACGCGATGACGACGCCTATACCTAACATA
This sequence comes from Rana kukunoris, assembly GCA_029574335.1. Lineage (NCBI taxonomy): Eukaryota > Metazoa > Chordata > Amphibia > Anura > Ranidae > Rana > Rana kukunoris. The sequence continues at coordinate 142,234 of JAJQKJ010000878.1, forward strand.
GGATACTCCAACCCCCATGTAGGGTATATCTATGCGCCGCGTATCCCGTCCGGAAACGTCTATCGTCATTGCGTCGCGCCGAATCGATCGTGAATTCGATTTCCGCTCATTAACATATTTTTGAGCGTAAATCGGCGGGAACGCCCCCGGCGCCATTTTTTAAGTT